>JASDDO010000156.1:0-250000 GCA_030015575.1 Agapanthus africanus | reverse complement strand
TCAAAAAGGTAAGGGTATCGTGCACGCATATCTTCTTCTCCTTCCCAAGTTGATACTCCTGGTAAATCCTTTCTCCATATCACTCGGACCAAGTTTACCTCCTTATTCTGTAATGTTTTCTCCTTTCGGTCCGGGATCTCAACTGCTTGTTGCTCGTAGGTTAGGTCAGTTTGTATAGTGAGCTCTGAGTGATCAAGTATATGGCTGGGGTCGCTCACATATCGTCGTACCTGGGATATGTGGAACACGTTGTGCACTCCTTCCAATGAGGATGGTAGTGCTAAACGGTATGCCACTTCTCCAACTCGTTCGAGTATGTCGAACGGTCATAATATCTTGGACTTAATTTACCCTTTTTGCCAAAATGTATCACTCATCGGTTTGGAGAGATCTTCAAGAATACATGTTCTCCGGGTTGGAATTCCAGATGTCAGTGCTTTGCATCTGCCCAATGTTTCTGTCGATCTTGGGCTATGTGCATCCTTTCCCTGATCGTGCGAGCCACGTCCACAGTTGCCACAATCATCTTAGGTCCAAGGAGTTCACGATCTCCAACGCCGTTCCAACTCAGCGGTGAATGACCCTTCCATCTGTAGAGTGCTGCGAATGGTGCCATCCCAATACTTGCCTGATAGCTGCTGTTGTATGAAAACTCCAAAAAGTGTAGGTGATCTTCGCGCGAACCTCCGAAGTCTAACATACAGGCTCTTAGCATATCTTCCAGAATCTGAATTGTTCGCTTGGACTGTCTGTCCGTTTATGGATGATACACCGTGCTGAAATTCAGACTCGTTCCTAGGCTAGTTTGCAGACTCTGCCAAAATTGTGATCGGAATCTGGTATCACGATCAGAGACGATGCAAACATGTACTCCATGTAATCTCACGATCTCCTGCATGAGTTTATGGGTATCAAATATAGTACATCTTGAAGGTTTAAATCTTACTTTAGATTTATGCTCACCTCCATGTGCTTCTTTGCTAACGTCTCGCTTGACTGGCAAACTCGAAATGGAATAAAGTGAGCCGACTTGGTGAGTCGATCCACAATAACCCAAATTGCATCGTTATTCTTCGTGCTGCGAGGAAGAGCAGTTACAAAGTCCATGGTAATGTGCTGCCATTTCCATTCTGGGATTGGTAATGGCTGAAGTAGACCATCAGTTCTGTGATGTTCATCTTTCACTTGCTGACACACCAAACACTTGGCTATGCTACTTGCTACTTTTTGCTTCATTCCATACCACCAGTAGTGTTGCCGTAGATCATTGTACATCTTTGTACCACCGGGGTGTACCGAATACGGAGTGCTGTGAGTTTCTTTCATTAACTCTTCTCGAAAAGGTCCGGTTGGCACTCATAAACGGCTTTTATATCGCAAGGATCCATTTTCATGGATGATGAAGTCAGTTCGACGTCTACTTTCTACTTGTTCTCGGATCTTTTGTAGCTTGGCATCATTTTCTTGAGCTGCCTTGATCTGATTTACAAGAGTGGACCGGATTTATAAGTTCATCAAATATGAAACGTTACTTGGCACAACTACTTCAATCTCCAATCCATACAGTTCTTGCTGTAGTTTCTACCGAGCAGTGATGTTCATTGCTAATGGTTGGCGACTAAGGGCATCGGGAACTACGTTCACCTTTTCAGGATGATACTGTAGGTTGATGTCGAAGTCCGTCATGAGTTCTAGCCATCTTCTCTGTTGGGTTACCCTAACGCCCTAGCCATCATCCGTGGCCATTTACGGAACAAATTTTTTTCTACCAAAGTAAAAATAGCACTAGAATAACCCATTAAACCGGATCTAACCATAAACCTAACTAGCTAAACAAAGAGAGCTAACTATTATGGAAAGAAGTCTCACCAAACGATCCAAGTCCTTCGGTCTTCTTTCCTCATCATTCGCTCCGAGTGGCCACCATGATCGCTCTTGATCTTCTTAGTTGGCTCCTTCGGTTTTTCACGATCGATCATGCTCTTCGGTCCTCCTTTGTCGTAGATGATCCACCCGAGGGATGTGATCCATGGCTCTAGCTCTACACTAAATGTCAAGTGGAGCAACTAGAGAACTTGGGTTGCTAATCCAAGAAATCTAGGATGTAGTGTGAGGTTCTAAGTGTTCTACTATCTCTATCTTGCTTCCTCTCTTGTTTCTCAATACATGAGAGTGTAGAGAGGACATAGATGATGAAGGTGATGAAGCTCAAGAGAAGAAGATGAGGGTGAAGCAAAATGGTGAGATAAAAAATAATGAGCAACCATGTGAGAGAAAATAGCTCACATTGGTTTTGTATAACAATATCCATGAACAACCAGATATCATACTATCATATTGAGCAAGAATGTCCTGTACATATATATGTCCAAGTATCCACATGTATACATATACAATAATGGCTTATAGGGCATACATATCCAACATTCTCAACATTCTCTGCTGCATGTTGAGTTCCTTTTGAGTAAATACATACTTAAGACTTTTATGGACATTGTATATATTCACTTGTTCTCCCAAAAGATAGTGGGGCCAAATCATGAGTGCGAAGATGACAACTGCCAATTCCAGATCATGTGTTAGATAGTTGTGCTCATGAACCTTTAATTTCCTTGATGCAAAGACCACAACTTTTCCATGCTGGTGTAGAACACATCCTAATCCTTTATCGGACACATCACAATGTACAACGAATCCTCCAGATTGATCTGGTATTATAAGGATATGTGCAGAGGTTAATCTTGACTTGAGTTCTACAAAAGTTTTTTCACATGTTTTTGACCACACGAATGCTTCGTCTTTACTGTTGGATATAGTGCCATCAAGTCAATTATTGTAATTACAGGCACGCGATCACGATTGAGTAGAACAGTCTTACTCAAAATGATAGTATGCTATCTGGTTTGTCTTTATCATCATCTACATGCATTATGTGGTATTACATATCACTATTACATGTTGATAGAGCCCATATGATTCTTGCTTGACTACCAGCGTTATGATGGAGATCATACATATGGGGGCTAGGTAGTCTATAAGCACATCCTTAAATGTCCCTAATCGTAGGAGTATCGAGACTGGGTATCGATATTGCAGAGTGGACTGGTGTATACGTTTCTAGACCCTGACGAGGGGCGATGGTTGGTCCCACAACCATTGGTCTTTCGCATCTAAGATCGTATACACGTGCTCACTGGGGGTGAGTACACTGGACGGACTCGCCGAGAACATGCTAGATGGTATTATACCTATTGTAGATAACAGTTCTCAGGTGACATGAGTACAGGTTAGTCCTTCGACCTGAGATCATCATTTGTCTCATATGAGTTCCCACTGTATTTTGATTACTATCCTACCACGGCTCAAAGGAGTCGTGCAAATAGATTTTAGTTGGGTACAGTCCCGAGACACATGGAGGCAGTGAGCGGATCGTCGGGGATTCGTCTCTCCCGGTATTGGGGGTTGATGTCGCGCTTTACACGGGTGGCCATCACCAGAAATCCTTGGCCAAGATGGACGAGAATTACTGATTTGGATCAGTAGTTTCTCAGTGGGTAACGAGCTTCACACCGACATGAAATATCGTGTTATTAGGGGTCTGATTTTATCCACCCCTTAGACCCGATATGCGATACTCTTAGACAAAGAGACCGGACTGTACGGAGATTGTCACAGATAAGCTCAGTAGGGATCCGGATGAGTTTGCTCGCCGGCCTTTCTTTTCGACAGGTACCAGGGTAGCCGTAATGTACAGCTAGTGCCGCTGACGTGCTTGTTGTTGGGGTTAAAAATTACACCCCGGTTGATCAAGTCAAAGTCAAAGTCAACCCCAAGTAAGAGGGCCCAAGCCCAAATAAAGTGGGCCCATGCCCAAGTCGAGCCCCGCGGCCGGCCTCTCCCATGCCAAAATGAAATCATGTAATAAATAATTTTGATGTAATTTTTTATGCATGAATGTAAGAAAAGTGGGCATAAAGCCAAATTTTTGTAAAGCCCATGGCTCATGTGCAAAAGAAATGAGCACATGAGGCATGGGATAGGCAAAATACCATTTTGTAAAGCCCAAAAGGCTATATGTAAATTTGTAAGCCTATATAAGGCAACATGATAATGAAATAAAGAAGAACCTTTCATTCCCCATAAAAAAAACTAGGGTTTGTGCCTCCTTCTCCTTCCTCAAGGTTCTAAACCTTCTTCCCCTTTTTGAATTAAATCAAGAGTTTAACTCTTTCTTTTTCAAAAAGAAATAGTTTTTCACCATAAAACCCACAAAGGGGAGCTCGGACCTCCTATCAAATCCCTAGAAAAGGGAGATTTTAAGTCTCACCTCCGCTTCTTCCCCCAAGATCCAGCCAACATAGAGGAAGAAGAAGGATACCCATCCCAAAAAAAATCCCATTCTAGGAGGATCCGAAACTCAAAAGAAGATCCAAAAATTTCTAGGAGTTTAACTCCATTCAAGATCTGTTGGAGTTTAACTCTATAAATCAAACCCCTTTTAGGAGTTTAACTCCAAATCTATATATAATCCCTGTTAGGAGTTTAACTCCAAAGCTCCTTGGGAGTTCAACTCCTAACCCAGGGGCTAAGCCCCTTTTCCGCTGGTGTTTCCAGCGGTCGCGTGCCGCGCACGTGACCCACGGGCGCTTAGCGATCGCATGCCGCGTACGTAACTCGCGGGCACCCAACTGTCACGTGCATGGCACGCGACCCGTGGGCACTGAGCACCCACATGCGCTAAGCGCCCACATGCGCTTCACGCGATCCGCAGGCGCTCAGCGCCCAGCGGTCGCGTGCAGCTCACATGACCCGCTGGCTCTCAGCGGTTGCGTGCTATGCACGTGACCCGCTCAGTGCCCAGCGATCGCGTGCGGCTCACGTGATCCGCTGGCGCCCAGGGGTCGCATGCTGCGCGCGTGACCCGCTGGCGCCCAGCGGTCACGTGCTGCGCACGTGACCCGCTGGCGCCCAGCGGTCACGTGCTGCGCACGTGACCCGCTGGCGCCTAGCGGTCGGGTGCTGCGCACGTGACCCGCGGGTGCCCAGCACCCACGTGTCAGGCATGTGACCCGCGGACACCAAGCATCCACACGCCGGACATGTGACCCGTGGGTGCCCAGCGCCCATGTCCTATGCACACATCTTTAAGACGCTCCTTACCCTTCATTTTCATGCACTCCACACCAAAACACGTCCCTCGTTGGGAATTTTTTTTCTAACGGGGCGCTTCCCCGCACCCCGTAAGGGGGATGCTAGCTCCTTTGACCTCCAGCTCGCTATCCGGGTAGTGGGACCCCCATAGACTCTGCGGGCCCCCTGATATATCCAAAACCCTTCTAAAACAAAACACATGCACACTGCATATTGAGTTCACATGACTAGTTGACTCATCAATCGAAGGTTTCCTCGCTTCAAAGGCGAGGGGTAATTAACGGCAGCTTAGTCCGCGGCTGCCGGTGATTCGGATCCCCACAATCAATAAACCCCAGCCTACCCTAGGCAGGGGAAATCTGTAATGCGCCTGACAAGCGTGCGCCTACTGCCATCTCAATGGAGTGACGAAAAACACCCTACAGATTCTTGCATGCCCGGTGGGACCGATCTCTCCTCCCATATTTCGGGTTAAACATCCATGCGAACTTAATAAACATATACATTGATTGCCTGTACTGAAATCATGCTTCTATTTGCAGGGTTAACGACTTTCGACTGCAATCTTCGGCCTCAACAAAATGTCTCCACGGACAATCTCAGCTCTCAGCACAACTCCCATCTCCTATACGATGAAGATGGACGCCATGACGGTCCTCCCGGCCAGTCTTGGGCGACAATGGGAGGAGCCGCTACTACCATTCGGCTCTATTCTGTTCGTGCCATCTAGCGCCATCCCAGCTCCTCAAGCCCCGGTGATGGATAAACCGGCCTCGAAAGGCAGGAGGCCAAATGTGGTGATCTCGAGGGCACCACTAACCAAACGCAAGTTGGTGTTTGAACGACTTTCCTTGGCCCCAGTTGGGGGTAAGGCCATCAACACCAACAAAGTAATAAGGCATCTTAGGCAAGCTCCAGCGGCACCCCTGATGACTGCTCAATCGGGTATCTTCTCTAAGCTCCCTGCTAATCGACTCACGATGGTTTTTGGATGACGGATGCCCGTCTATCCCTCAAAATTGAGAAGCTAAGTCAGAAAAGGCTCAGATACAGAGCCAACAAAATGGCTAGGGCTCATGCTAGGCTGAACTTCATGAGGTTCCAAGAACAGGGTTACCCCGCCAAAGATAAAGAGACAGCTGGATATGTGGTCCACACTGTCTACATAGTGGGCACGCGCAGCAAGAGCAAGGATGGGGCCACTACATCTCAAATCCAATCTGGTGTGAATGTGGCTGTCACTTCCCAAGCCCAGCATCCTCTGGAAGGTAATGAAAATCCTTCCAGTGAGGTTGATAAGCAGAGAGATCCCTCGGTTCATGAGAAGTCGGGCTCGGAAAGCGAAGAGGAGCCAATCTTCCGTCCCAAGAACGCAGAGCAGCAACTTCTCTAAGAGCTCTGAAAACAGCTTAGAAGTAAAGAAAATGAGATGGCCAAACTTTACTCCAAAATTGACGACTTGACGAATGTCGTGATGTAGCTCACGGCCTAAGTTGCCTCTCAACCGTCCAATCAAGCGCAGGGTTCTGCTCATGAACCGGGAAACGGTGTCCCGAGACAGCCGACGCATATTCCCTCAAATCCAAAGGTGGGCGGACCGCATGAAAGTAAGTCGCATCCTTTCTCGGGAAATGTCTTGGCTACCGATGACAATAACCCGCTAACTTAAGATCAAATCATAGATTTGGTTGCCAACAAAGTCAAAACGTTGGTAGCCGAAGCCGAAGCGCAAAAAGATATCAGCAGTTGTTGGAGACCATATCCTGCTCAGTATGATCTGGTAGAATTTCCTAGAGGCTATGTCATCCCCAAATTCGGAAGATTTGATGGGACGGGAAATGCGAATGAGCACATCGCCCATTTTAAAGCCTCATGCGGGAATACTGGGGACAATGATGCGCTTCTTCTCCGCCAATTCGTTAATATCTTAACCGATGTCACCTTCGACTGGTATGCTAGCATACCGGATGGTTCCGTCACTACTTTCATCCAAATGGAATCTCTATTCCGACAATGGTTCATGGGTGTCGGTGATAAGATTACCATTACCGACCTCGTAAGGACCAAGACAAAGAAAAATGAAAGTAGCACGGATTTTATAACCCGATGGCGCAATCTCTCCGTCAAATGTGAACCGCCGATAGAGCAGGACCAATCTGTCAGTCTCCTCGTCGGAAATCTCAACAATTGGATGGCTCCGTTTCTATGCACCGCGGGTCTCAAAACATTCCAAGAGCTGACCAGGAAAGTCCAGATGTTGGAGCGCTCAAAGCAGGAGTCTTCTTCTGATTCCTAAAATAACAATAGGTCCTGGAGAGACCGGAAGGACGATAATCACAAAGGCGGAAGTTCCGACGATACTGAATCTTTTAACACTTTGGCTGACCGAAATAAGCGAGGGATGAGCGGGCCTAATGCAAACCAGCCTCGGAAACCAGTGTTCGGAGAGGGAGGAGAATCTCCACTGAAAGAGAAGCTGGATAAGGTCTATGCCTTCAGCAGGGATAAAGTCTATAAAATATTCAAAGACGCCCTAAGAAATGGTCTACAATTGCCAGAATAAAAAAGACCACAAGAAGCGAATATGACCGACGACCCCAAGTATTGCCCATATCACAGAGTGATAAGTCATGCTATTGAGGACTGTTTCGTCTTCAAAGATTGGGTTGAAAAACAATACAAGGCTGGAGAGATAGAATTGTCTAAAGGCGTGTTAGCAAACAGTCAAGCTGTGACCGCCAATTTCATACAAATGGAGACTGAAGTCCTCCGGGAACAATCGACCCCTAAGTCGTTAAACTGGGGATGTAAAAAAAGTGTAAATAAATGGAAAAAGCCGAAAAGATGGGGCAACTCGCAATAAAAATCAGCGAGTAAAATAAATAAGAAAATAAAGCCGAAATGATGGGGCTACCGCGAATAAATAGCCGAAATGATAGGGCAATCGCGACCTTCACGATAAGAAAAGCTGAAATGATAAAGCAATCGCGGTAAAGAAAAATTCTTCCAAATGGCGAATGATGAGTCGCTCCTAATACCATATTCCAGTGCAGCGATGCATATGCCAACCAAATCCCAAATCCCTAAATTCCCAACGGTGAATGATGAGTAGCTCCTAGTATCATATTCCAGTGCAGCGATGCATATGCCAACCAAATCCTAAATCCCTAAATTCCCAACGGTGAATGATGAGTCGCTCCTGGTACCATATTCCAGTGTAGTGATGCAGACTCCAACCAAATTCCAAATCCCAAAACGGTGAATGGTGAGTCGCTCCTGGTACTATATTCTAGTACAACGATGCAGACGCCAACCAAAATCCAATTTTCCAAAATTCTCCCAGCCCTACGGTTGGTCCCCAAGTTGACTACCGTATACAATCCACGGGCTTAAATAATTCTCATCACACCCATACCCTACCGCAACCACCAGTCCAGCGGCCGGTCTCCGCCCTTGGAATTATGCCCCATTTGGGAAGACTCACTCTTGTATCCTCATAATACATGAGGAGAACAAACTTACGAGATCCTCTCGACTCGTAAGAAAACACCTTCGTGAGATCCTTACAACTCACAAAGGAAAAACACACTTGGGAGTCCCCATGACTCCTAAGGAGAAAGTACACCTACGGGATCCTTTCGACTCGTAGGGAGAAAATACTTTTATGGGACCTTTACGACTTATAAAATTGAAAAGCATTAGGTGATAGGGACCTAAACCTGTCTTCTAAGCCATCGCTCCCCAACAGGTAAAGGCAAATGATGAATTGCTCCTGGCACCTGTGCTTCAGTGTTAGCAATGTTGATGCCGACCCCTACCCCAAAATTTCAAACTTCCGATCCAATAGACCCCTAAATCATTAAACTGGGAACAGATGACCCCTAAGTCGTTAAACTGGGAATAAGGGAAATCTCCCTATGGAAATTGATGATTCGCTCCTGGTACCATATTCCAGTGTAGCGATGCTGATGCCAAACCAAAATCCCTAAATCCTCTCATGGCAAATGATGATTCGCTCCTGATACCATATTCCAGTGTAGCGATGCTGATGTCAACCCAAATCAAATCAAGTGAGAAAGACAACCAACGACCTCCCTAGCGGAATCAAGCTCTACCTCGGAAACAAGTTGAATCTTGACACCGCAAGAAGCAAAGAAAGTGAAATCAAGCACTGACCGTCCAAGTCGTAAAAAGGGTAGAAATGACCTCCTTGTCGAAATTATGCTTCGTCTCGGAATCAAGTCAACCAATGACCTCCCTGTCGGAATTAAGCTCCGCCTCGGAATCAAGTCGACTAACAAGCTCTGTGTCAGAATCATGCTTCGTCTCAGAGTGTAACCTGTGTCGAAATCTTTCTTCGTCTCGGTGTATCCAATGACCTCTCAGTCGGAATTAAGCCCCGCCTTGGAATCAAGTCGACCAACAAGCTCTGTTTCGGAATCATGCTTCATCACAGAGCGTACCTCGTGTCGAAATCATGCTTCGCCTCGGAGTATCTACCTTCCATGTTGGAATTATGCTTCGCCTGGGAATCAACATCTACATCAAAACCAGTGACACTCCGTGCCGGGAAAACGTCGACCACAGACACTTCGTGCCGGGGACAAGTCAACCAGTGACCTTCCAATCAGAATTATGCTTTGACTTGGAATCAAGTCAACAAGCGACATCCCTGTCGGAATTATACTTCGACTCGGAATCAAGTCAACAAGCGACCTCCCAGTTGGAATTATGTTTCGACTCGGAATCAAGTCAACAAGCGACCTCCCTATCGGAATTATGCTTCGTTTCGGGGACAAGTCAACCAACGACCTCCCCGTCGGAATTAAGCTCCGCCTCGGAATCAAGTCAACCAACAAGCTCTGCGTCGGAATCATGCTTCATCTCAGAGTGTACCCCATGTCGAAATCATGCTTCGCCTCGGTGTATCTGCCTTCCCTGTCGGAATTATGCTTCGACTCAGAATCAAGTCAACTAATGACCTCCCCGTTGGAATTATGCTTCGACTCGGAATCACGCCAACCAACAAGCTCTGCAACGAAATCATGCTTCGTCTCAGAATGTACCCCGTGTTGAAATCATGCTTCGCCTCGGAGTATCTGCCTTCCCTGTTGGAATTATGCTTCGCCTAAGAATCAACCTTTGCATCGAAATTATGCTTCTGTCAGAATGTCTGCCGCTCGTCGGAATGATGCTCCAATCCAGGAATTATGCTTCGATCCTCGGAATTATGCTTCGATCCATGAAATTATGCTCCGCTCGTAGGAATTATGCTTCGATCCTCGGAATTATGCTTCGATCCTCGGAAATATGCTCCCGAAATGATGCTCCGCCCCCGGAATGATGTTCCACCTCGAAGTCCAACTCCAAGATCCATCAATTTCATGCACACAACTCATATACACGGTGTGCATTTATTGATGGGGGGCAATTTGTTGGGGTAAAAAATTACACCCCGGTTAACCAAGTCAAAATCAAAGTCAATCTCAAGTAAGCGGGCCCAAGCCCAGATCAGGTGGGCCTATGCCCAAGTCGAGCCCTGCGGCTGGCCTCTCCCATACCAAAATGAAATCATGTAATAAATAATTTTGATGTAATTTTTTATGCATGAATGTAAGAAAAATGGGCATAAAACCAAATTTTTGTAAAGTCCATGGCTCATGCGCAAAAGAAATGAGCACATGAGGCATAGGATGGGCAAAATGCCATTTTGTAAAGCCCAAGAGGCTATATGTAAATTTGTAAGCCTATATAAGGCAACGTGATATTGAAATAAAGAAGAACTTTTCATTCCCCATAAAAAAAACTAGGGTTTGTGCCTCCTTCTCCTTCCTCAAGACTCTAAACCTTCTTCCCCTTTTTGAATTAAATCAAGAGTTTAACTCATCCCTTTTCAAAAGGAAATAGTTTTTCACCATAAAACCCACAAATGGGAGCTCGGATCTCCTATCAAATCCCTAAAAAGGGGAGATTTTAAGTCTCACCTCCCCTTCTTCCCCCAAGATCCAGCCAACAGATAGGAAGAAGAAGGATACCATCCCCTCCAAAAATCCTATTCCAGGAGGATCCGAGACTCAAAAGAAGATCCAAAGATTTCTAGGAGTTTAACTCCATTCAAGATATGTTGGAGTTTAAATCCATAAATCAAACCCTTTTTTAGGAGTTTAACTCCAAATCTATACATAATCCCCGTTAGGAGTTCAACTCCTAACCTATGGGCTAAGCCCCTTTTCCGCTGGTATTTCCAGTGGTCGCATGCCGCGCACATAACCCATGAGTGCCTAGCGATCGCGTGCCGCGCACGTGACTTATGGGCACCCAACGGTCACGTGCAGGGCACGCGACCCGTGGGCGCTAAGCATCCACGCACGCTTCAAGCGACCCGTAGGCGCTCAGCGCCCAGCGGTCGCGTGCAGCTTACGTAACCCGCAGGTGCTCAGTGCCCAGTGGTCGCGTGCTGCACATGTGACCCACGGGTGCCCAACGCCCACGTGTCAGGCACGTGACCCGCGGGCGCTAAGCACCCACACGCCGAACACGTGACCCGTGGGCGCCCAGCGCCCACATGCCATGCACACGTCTTTAAGACGCTCCTTACCCCTCATTTTTCATGCACTCCACACCAAAACATATCCCTCACTGGGAGTTTTTTTCTAACGAGATGCCGTCCCGCACCCCGCAAGGAGGCTGCTAGCCCTCTTGACCCTCAGCCCGCTATCCGGATAGCGTGATCCCCGTAAACTCTGCGGGTCCTCGATATATCCAAAACCCTTCCAAAACACAACACACGCACACCGCATATTGAGTTTTCATGACTAGTTGACCCGTCAATCGGAGGTTCCCTCACTTCAAAGGCGAGGGGTAATTAACGACAGCTTAGTCCGCGGCTGCCGGAAATTCGAATCCCCACAAGTAATAAACCCCAGCCTACCCTAGGCAGGGGGAATCTATAATGCGCCTGACAAGCGCGCACGTACTCCCATCTCAATGGGGTGACGAAAAACACCCTACACTTGTGGTTATGAATTTATCCAGTAACTCACTGCCGGCGTACTGTCGAGCCTTTGGAGTCCTATACAGAGGGTTTTCCTGGTTCAGACGAAATGATATAGTAGACGTATTTTGATACGTGTAGGGTTCCGATCGAATGATTTTACTAGTTACCTGGATTTTTGATCAGACGGTTGATAATACTAGCCGGCTTAGGATTGAGCCGGATTATTAAATCAGGTATTGATTTAATAATTTACATATATATTTTGACATGTATATTCTAGTATAATGTTCTTTATGTTATTCTATCTCCTTGGGTATTCGTATTTTGATACGAATACGGGTATGTATATACAGTTGAGTGTATTCCGTATTTATACTGAAAACATTCTAGAAGGTTGACACCTCATTTTGGTTTATCCATTTATTAATTTAAATGGAAATGAGGTGTAAAGATAGTGAGGTGAGAATGGGGAGAACTGTGCTTGAATAGTGTTGACAAATGAATTATTAATTCATTTATGCGAACCATTCAAGTATGGTTGCTATATGTTTATTGGAAAATATGTTTTACAAAACCATGCTTCATATTTTTCTCTCACTTGTTTTTGGTTGGAAAGAAATCACTCTCACCATTTTTTGCTCAACTCTCCTCACTATGCTTTCTTGAACTCCTCCTCCTCCTCCTTCTTGATCTTCCACCCTACCATCTCATGTGTTGAGAATCAAGGATTGAAGAGAGATAGATATACATTTAGAATAACTCACTACATTCATAGACACTCTAGATTAGCAACCTAGAGTCCCTAGTTGCTGTCACGATCCGAAATATTAGCTCGTGACCAGCACTTGAATCACGCAACGTCTAAAAGCGTAACGGAATTCAAGTAAGATGAAACCCAGAAATCTAAACCTTTTTAAGAAAATAAAGGAGGTGAAGTTTTTGGAATAAAGGTATAATGAAATCAAGTGTGCTTAAATGCATAGAAAAGAAACATGAATGATGCAAGTGAATTTTACTAGTTTGAAAACATGTTTCATCTTTTTAAAAATTTTAGCAGCACCTCCTTTGTATATTTTGATCCAAAACAACAAATACATAATAAGAATAATGACATCCCCAAGCGGGAGCTAGCTCTTCGCCAAACGGCGGATCACAACCACGCAAGACAGTAAATAAAAGTATACGACGCCCAACGGCGAAGTTCACCACAAAAAGAATAAAGAGTAAAGCGAGAAATCAAAACCACAAGAAGCTGAATACCCCTCGCTCTAAGTCTCGTAACCACAATCCCACTAAGTCTCATTACTTATACAAATTTCTAATTTTGATTGATTGATGAGTTAACTAGATACAATATGAAATGTAATACAAGAGTGAGTACGATACAAATGTCCCACCTACCACTGCAAAACACCCAAAAGAAACTGTGCGCCAGCGATGCCGCTACTGATCCACGCGGTCAACCTGCAAAAACTGTGGCACAACGGGGGTGAGTTGTCAACTCGTGAATAGAAATATATCTCCAAGTAGAAATCGAATAAACAACGACTCCTAGGTCAACTATATCAAAAGGTAATACTATGATGTCTAGGGTGACCGGGTCGTATATGTGCCAACAAGATAGTCAATACCTATATGCATGCGGATAACATCCAACAATAGTAATCAATACATGCATATGGATCTCGTCCAACCATAATCAAGGTATGCAGATATGTGGATCTCGTCCACCCATAAATCAATGTCTATAAGCATGTGTATAACCTCCAATAGTAAAATCAGTGTATGTATGTATGTATGTGGATCCGGTCCACGCATCAACCACTGACACACCAACATCATGCATGTAAATATCATAAAAGAGTGTGCATGAACGTATGAGGATATATAGATCAACGGTGTCCCTCCCGACACATCAAATCATGGAACCTGATTGCCTAGCATCGACACTCGAAAACATCATGAAAACCGTGCCCAGCATCGGCATGTAAATCCTCATATATCGGGCTCCATCAGTCCGGATCGGCCCACGGGCTCCGTCAATCCGGATCGGCCCACATCATCTCTCGACTCCGGTCGGTATCCTCCGGATATCCGCCGAGCCCAAATACTATCACCGGTAGGTAGAAGTCCCTCTGCCAGGCTCACCGTCTACTGCACAGCGATCCGTTCTAGCCCCGGGGTACCATACCGGATCCACCATGTACCCGCAATCGGCCTCATCCGCCTCCTCGAATCGGATTTCACATGTCGCTCTCAGAACCGAGAAAACACATGGTGGACGCACTGAAATATCATATCAAGAGAAACCGGGTTTTTAAAACAACACATAATCTCTTTTAAAATGTCCACGGTTCTCAAATCCAGAAATCTCATGAAAACAACATATCTCAATGCGTAAAATCATAGAGCATGATGCATGCGACATATAGTAGAAATGCGAGCATACCCGTGTATCATGCAACATGGAATAGTGATATGGCATATTAAGGGAATACCGCTCTTTTAAAATGATTCCAGTTTTTAAATTATAACAAGCGGTTCCCAATTCCCAATAAAATCAGTTATCTATGTAGGTACAATATGTATATGCGCAAGTATAGATGTGCCAATGTATGCATGCACAAATGTGAATATATCAATGTATATGTGCACCAATGTGAATATATCAATGTATAAGTGTGCAAGTATGAATATATTAATGTATATGTGCACCAATGTGAATATATCAAAGTATATGTGCACCAATGTGAATATACAATGTGTATGTGCGCGAGTATGAATATATCAATGTATATGTGCACCAATGTGGATATACAATGTGTATGTGCGCAAGTATGGATATATCAATGTATGTGTGCACCAATATGGATATACAATGTGTATGCGCAAGCAGGTTATGTGAAGAGTCATATCATGATGCAGCAATCCTACTGTGTAGTGACATGGCAATTATCGATGATGAAGTGTGTGAGCCTATAGTCTGTGTGCATGTAACATACGCATCATCGATAATGGTGCAGGTGTACTATCATAGATATAAGTAGTACAATATGAACAATATGAATGCATCATAAGGCAAACCGTCAGCTAGCACCTATAAGGTATGCATATCTAACATGGTCGAGTCGGTGAATCTATCAGTCGACATCCAGCCTAACAACATTGCGTACGGTATAATCCATCGTACGACAACCTCTAGTCAAGGGTAAGGATCAATCATCAGGTCAAACTCATCACTCACGGAAAATCATCGTACGGCGGCATTAAGCTAATAGGGATCCTAACATCCTATACGACAAATGAAAGTATGGCCTAATATCACATACGGCCTATCATCCAAGATTCACAACATTCTATATATGTATATATATCTATGTACCTATGTCCCAGGTCACATCCGCAATAATCTTATATCAGGGGACCGGCAGGGTATAAATCATCTAGATCGACTCGCATCCGTATACCATCATATAATCATATCAATCTTATATTCTTTCATCGCATTTATATCACATATCAAATCGAATTTGCAAAAACATTCTATCTCTACTAAGTATAAGTATCTAATCTAACATACACACCCGAACCATACGATCAGATTTTTAAAGAAGCGAATCGTAGTTTTGAAAATAAGGGTTACGGTATTTTTGAGAAAAAGATATCATTTGAAAAATCCGTAACATCTCTCAAGGTATATATTTAAAAGATACATACGATTCTTCGGTTTAGGAAAATGTATGGTTCGGATGACGCATCTACATCGACTATCTAGTCCTACAGTACCCTAAACGGCAATATCCCTAAACGTCATCCTATGATAGTAGTAACATATCACTTCTAACTACCCTCTAGTTTCTAATATGATTTTATAGCTATCTTCATTCTAACCCTAGTTTCCTAATCTAGGTTTTCTTAACCATATTCTATAAATCAGGTTTTTCCATCAAAACTTTGCAGGGGTGCTATACGCCATCCACCCGACTTTCCCGGTAGATATAGATCTACTCACCGTAGTCTTCGCTTGCCGAAGTGGTTGACGCCTCGCTCCGTCGCTTCGGAATCCCCGCGAAGATACCTACAATAACAACACATATCGTAACGATATTAAAATCAAGGCGGAAAACCAAAACGGCACACACATTGCTCGTAGGTTAGAACCTATAGCATATGCGTACAAAATCAATCAAACAACCATTGTTGTCGATGTACAAACACGCGACAACAAAAAACGAACCCAAATATTAAAACTCATCATTCAAAATACGGAAAACATGTCCTAAATCACACACAAGTGTTCCCAGATTTTGACTCAGGTCAAATAAATCCAAGCAAACAAGTCTAGGGTGATATATAAGGTATATATGAGCTACTGAACCAACCTAGGCCCCTACCCTCACCAAGTGGCCGGCCACATACCATTAAAATCTGGCCTCGCCAGTCCCCCTGGCTCCTATAGGCTTCATTTTTTCATGATGGTCTCCTATAGTCAAAAATGGGTCCCTGGTGTTTTTTGCTACTCTCAGAATTTTCCTGGGTTGCTCCAGATCTCCCTGCACACCTGAAATACTCACTAAACCGACAGGGATCAATTCTAAAGTTTGTGCATCTGGTTCAGGTCTATGGCTCAGGTCAGGAATCGTGTTACCAAGGTCATGTAAACACTCACCAAAGTCCCGAGAATTCATCTATAGTCATTACAGAAAAAATTTAAGTAGAACCAAACCCCCTTAAACACCTTCAGGTAACTACCCTACAGAACCCACACCCTAACTCTTCTACCAACCCGGGGTCGCCGGAATTTCTCCAATAGCCGCCGGCCAAAACCGATGGGAAGGGTCTCGTTCTTCAGGCGGTCACTTAGGGTTACCAGTACAACACTATGATACTGTTTGTTTTCCCAGTGGATGCTCGGGGTCACAGCAGGTCAGCAACATCATAAAACGACATCCAAAACACGATGTGACACAAAACTAATCTAAAGGGAAGAAATTATACCTCATTTGGTCCCCCTAGGCAGCACTAACTTCCCAAAGTCGTCAAAATCCTACTTTGCTCGGTTCAACGTGTAGAGGAGGAGATGGGGATTAAGTTTTGTGAAGGGAGTGTAGGGTTTTGGGAATTGGTTTGAGATTGATCTAGGGTTATTTGAGGATGGTTGTGGGGTTGAGGAGATGAGGAGGGAGATGAAAATGGTGGGGGATTGAAATTGGGCAGCCCCCCTCCCTCTCACTAATATTCACTCACTCTCTCTCTCTCCAAGGTATACCTAACCCACTCATTATGTCCCCTTTGACTTTTCCTTTTTCCTTTTTCTTTTTCTCACCAAAAACACATACACCCATATAAAACCACAAATGAAATAACATGTAACCAAATGAAACATGTCATGGTGCACTAACCATGAAAACTGTAGAAACACGGATTTGGCTTAATCGCGATTAGCAGTGCACTAATCGGGTTTTTACCAAAACTGCGTATAATAAATTTTAAAATTGCCAAATCCGTTAAATATATTTTTAAATGAATAAATCATTTTAATTTTCATTTATTTCACAAATATTGGTATATATTTATACCCTTTTTTTGAAAACTCCAATTTCGCAAATCGGGCAGTTTTCGGGAAATATATTATTTTAATATTAAATTCCAAAAATAATATTTTATATTTTCTGAAATGTTACAGTTGCTCAACTAGATTTTTAGTGTGGAGCTAGAGCCATGAACCACATCTCTCGGGTGGATCATTGTAACACCTTAGTTCATTTATACCAGTTCTATTTTGTGTATTTCTTTATTTATGGCTATCCTTGATTGATTTATTGCTGTTTTGGGTGCGAATAGTATAATCGGTATTTGTATTTCCATCCGACCCCGACCCGCGTACTGGAAACCCGTCTTGATTCCTGTTTATAATTTATCTCGGCTAGTTATGAGAATCCGTGCACTTTCTTGTTCTATATCCTGTTTACCCGTATCATATATCGGGCATATATATTGTTTTAATAATACAAATATAATAAAATAATATATTTTAAAAATACCCAGCATGACCTGTATCATACCCCTGACCCTGTGGTTCCATCTGTACATCGTGTTCTTGTTCCGTTTATTGAAACGGACTCGTCTGGATCGCTACGTGCATTTTACGTACGTACGTTCTCGGGGGTATGCATTTTTATTAACCAGATATCGCATTATAGTTTTAATTTATACGTATATTCTCTATATTTTAAAACTGGACTTTTAGACACAACCCGGACATATTTTGGAGTATTTTTGTATTAGCCAGAAAACTCAAATTTAATAATATTTTAATCCTAACACTATTCATTATATTCTCTCGGCATGTTTTATATTAATTAATCCCTCTCATGTTCTGTCTCTATCCTCTCTATACATATTATATAAATATAATATATTATATTCTTTACCTAATATATTTCACAATCAGCATCCCTGCTCTCTCTCTCTCTCTCTTTTCTCAGTTCTCTCCCTCTTTTCGTTATTTACGGCTCACCAACCCACCTCTAATCTCTCCGTCAATCACTCTTCCTTTCTCTCTACAAAATCCTATAATATTTATCCTAACAACCCTAAACCAATCACAGATTTTACACTTTCTCTCTCTGTCAATCTTCCCTATATATTAACTCACACCCACACGTTCCTCTCTCTCCTCACTTTAAATATATTGTTTTTTAAAAGTTAACACTTTCACACGTTTCTCTCTCTCTTCCTCTCTCCTACATATTATTTATATGTTAATTTATAACCTATATATTCTTTCACCACCAGCCTCACCTACAGCTACCAAGAAACCCTCAACCGAGCAAGAACCTGCACACCTAAACCCAACCACAGAACCCAAAACCCACGTACCTCGCTGTCGCCTCTGTTCCCTTACCGTCGGTAACCCCGACACTGTCACCTCGCCCTCGCCTCTGGCCCATGCGCGCGCGTGTTTATTGCGACGTTTACCCGACGTCGGACGCAGCATACGCATTCCGTCGTGAGATTCGATCAGGCAAGTTTATCTTGCTACATGCTATACTAATATATCTATATTCATATGAATAAAATATCACATGTTTACTGCATTGTACATCCATGTTATCGTTTTACTGTTTTTGGATAGCCGTTCATATCCGTACCGTATATTACATATTTAGTTGCATGCCAGAACCTGATTACTTCATGTTACTGCTATATTCATATACCATGCTTGCTAGTGTGCATCCTACGAATCATGGAATCATATTATGTTATCACTGATTATTACTGGTGCATTCGTGTTTTACCGTGCTTCGATACCTGCTACAGTTTTACTTTGGGCATCCGTGCGATACATATGCACTACCTGACATGACCTGATACACTACTGCTTGACTTGATACCTGATATTGTTTCTAATGTCGACAATCCTGACTTGCTGTCCCAATGGACATATCCTGTTGTCTATTCAGACAAAACCTGTATCTGCTTGATCCTGTGTTGGCATTAGCTCCAGATTTATCAATACCTGACTTGAACATATAACCTTGGGGGTAAGGGGAAATCAATGATGAAACCTAACTTGTAACTCAACAGTTCGACGCTTATACTGATCAGTTTTACGGGTTAGGCCAGCCCTGGGATGCTGCTGCTGACATCATTCATCTTTACATGTTCCTGTTTAATGCCTAGCGGCATGTCTCGGTTTCAGCCCGAGAACCTGGACCGTAGTCCCGGGCACACACGAGATACTATTGAGTTACATCGACGATTCCATTAAATTGATTTCACAAACTGTAGAATAGATAACCCGGTAGTTTAGTTCAGATTACTCACTGTACGTCACATATACTTATACTCTTCACTGTTCCATATCCGTGTTACTTGTTATACCCATATTACTGTTCATACTCATGCCTGCATATCTTGTTACCTCCTGGTTATATTCTATTATTTGATATTATGACTCATTGACGTCTGGGTTTTGCATGGCCCAGATCCTTTATCTCTTTTGCAGGCTGATCAGGAGTATTTCAGCTGCCAGGCCGAGCAGTGAGGATCTTGTTAGTGTTTAGTTTAGTTTAGTTTTCTTTCCGTACTTTCATTTCCTGATATGAGCCCGTATTTGGGACGTATTTCCAGATGTTATTGTTTATTGGATCTATTGCTTCCGCATATTATGTCTTGACTCGTTTATTCTGGCATATGGACATGTACTAGATAGTTTATTTTATTTTTACTGTTCTTGATATCTTATAGACAGCCGTAATGTGACTGTGGAGGGATGTTTCCTAGCCTAAGGTAGCACGGTTGGCTCTGTCACGTGTCGATCTTAGCGCACTCTGGGAAGCGGGGCGTGACAATCATCTTCGGTGGAGGAAGACCGGCGGTCATGCTCGGTCAATGATACCTCAAGGAGCTCAGGAGGAGGGTAGAAGACCGAAGGACACGGATCTTTTGGTAAAACAACTCACAGTAAATAACATCTTTGTAGCTTGTTAGTTTCATGTTTGGTTTCAATTCTAGGTAGTTTTTTCTAGCGCCAAGTTTTTTAAACACCAAAAATTTTCATTCTGCAACGGCTGCGGTCGACGGCCAGGGCGCTACGAACCCCAACATGGTATCCGAGCCACCCAAACATTAGAAACTAGTAGTATACGATGCATTAGTTTCAAAACTGAAAAATTCCGATTTCAAAACCCACTCTCTGTTCTAAAATTTTTTTGGTCTCTAAATTTTTTTTAAACAAGTGCAGAGACTTAGTCTAGACATGTATGTGACACACGATAAAAACGAGGGCATTCCATTTAAACTTGGCCGGCCAAAACCCAAAAATTCCTGTTTCTGCCTTTTTACTATTCACTTCTGGGCCCCGTTTTCATCCAGTGTCTTGGGTTTTGTAAATTGGTGTTTTTGGTCTTGTTTGTTTTCCCCAGATTTCACTTAGTGTTGTCTTTACTTTGGGGGCAACTTGGAAAGTTTCAAAACTTGAAATTTTGCATCGTTTATATCTATGATGTGGTGTATGTGTTTTTCAAACGTCGTCTATTTGCTATATGTCATTTAGACGAGATTGCACATACTTGCTTGTACTGCTATGATGTTGATATCTGTGATGGAATGTTCGGATTGTTATGTGGGATAGCCTTTAGTGCAATGGTAGTTGTACAGTTTTGATTCATTTGTATATTCATTATTGCAGGTCGAGTGTCCGACATGTGTATTGCCGTTTCCGCCAGTTTGTATATTCTTTTATTGGGGCACGACCGGGTTGAGGTCGATGTCACCTTTGTATATATGTTTTTCTTTTCTGTACTAAGATTACTCCACGGTGGAGTGCTAGAGTAGCTGGGTTCTAGAGGGCAACGGGCCCGCATCTCATGGCGTTGAGATGGATGGGGTCTCACTCTAGAATTAGCGGGCTATTCGTCGCACTCGTAGGGGGTATAGGATGACCCATGGAGGAGTGCTCAAGTTACCGGATTCCTTGAAGTGCTAGGTGGCCCATTCACTTCGTTGATTGGGGTTGCCTCAACTCTGGAATTGAAAGGTAATTTGCCGCACTTGTAGGGGCCTTGGTTATACATTGCACAAGCTATCTACACGACCGGGGAACGTCGGGTCTCATTTGTGGCTCAAATGAAATCCAGGGCTCCTAAATTATCCGTTATTCTGTGTTGCTTATCGCTTTTCTGTGATGTTGCTTATATCATGCCTAGGACGAATGTTATATATATTTATATATATACTAGTAGATTTTGTATATGTTTTGCTTCTGCACTAGTCCAACCCCCACTCTGCCGTTAGTTAAGTAACCTAACGGTCCATGACGGCACCCCATGGCGAATGCGGATGGTATATACATACATTGTATTTTCATTCTTTTCTGGTGTGATAGAGATTAATTGATGGGACCACATTAATTTTAATTAATGCAAGGAAAATAAACCTAAAAGATGTTGGAACAAATTTCGAAAAACTATAGTTGTATTCTTTTGCTTTGCATAGTGGTGTTCGTTCAGGAATATCCAGCACCTCATTCTAGAAGGCAAGAGACTAGATCCGTTCACGGGGAGTGACCTCTTGAGAAAAAGTTTATGATACTGTAGATTACTCGGTTTTCTTCAAAACCACAAGTTTTCAAATGCGGAGCCTAAACCACTCCTTTTCAAAACTACCCGGTTCCTTCAACGATATCAAGTTCATTACGTTAAAGGTTTTTCGCCAAAAACCAGCCGTAGCTCTCCGTCATTTTAGATTAGTATTTCTTAGTATTCATGCTACGTATGTCGTGCTCAGCCGAGGCGTAGTGTTCGGTAGCTATGTAGTGCTTTTCTGTTGCATGGTGATGCGATTGGTTAGGACAGCCGTACGGTCATTTTGGCTCAGTCAAGGACTGGTACGGGTGGGTTTAATGCAATCAAGATAATGACGGGTTGAACTTGACTAGGACCCTTTGATATGTTGGCTTAGTCAAGGTCACTTGGGTCCTAGAGGTAAAAACCATATCGGGAGTTTCAAATATAAAGGAAACTTGCCAGGCATGTGCATACCTTCTGGAGTGTGGTGACTTAAATGGCTTCCATCAAGTTATCATGCGATGATAGTTGGGTCCCGATTCCCATTGATGAGTAGGTGTTACTCCTCGGATGATTTTCAGATGATCCCGACTAATTCTCCTTTTAGGGTTTGAAGGAGAATTCGAGGAAACGGTGAGAGCCATCCTGATTAGATAAAGTGATTAACCAATCTAATCTAGATTAGAGTGCACGCCGAGTGTTTCTTTCTCTCTCTCTTTGGCAGCGACCATGGTTTGACCTTAAACTAAAACTCATAAACCAAGTTAACCGAACCTTCTTAAACACATTGGCTTTTGGATTTTCATGATTCACGATAAAGTCGCATATATCCCTGCCGCTCCAACTTTCCCTTTGCATTTCTCCAGAACACTCTGTATCACTACGAAGATCCATATTGCTTGGGTATGCCATCGTATAGTTACATACGAACTCGAAGAAACTTGTTTCAGTTCGAGAATGGTTTCCGGTTCTGGAGAAATTGAATAGGATTATTCGGTTGTCTTTTCTCTTTACCTTCTTTCAGGTTGCGAGAGTTACTGGAATTAGGAGAGTACATCTATTACGCTTATTGGATAGTCATATTCCAAACCATAGGCAGGTGCCGAAAGGTAAGGAAGGAAGAAAACCAATTAGCTTAAGTATGGTATACAAAAGTTAAGAAGTAAAGACATATAAAGGGATTAGAATGAGAGCAAAGGAAATTGCGACTACTATCATTCACGACGAAGCCGCATATATCCCTGCCACTCCTACTTGCCCTTTGCATTTCTCCAAAATACTCCGTATCACTATGAAGATCCATATTGCTTGGGTATGCTATCGTATGGTTACATATGAACTTGAAGAAACTTGTTTCTGTTCGAGGATAAATTCTGGTTGTGGAGAAATTGAATAGTATTATTCGGCTGTCTTTTCTCTTTACCTTCTCTCAGGTTGCGATGGCTCCTGGTATTAGGAAAGTACACCCATTACGTTTATTGGATAGTCTTCTTCCAAAGCTTAGGCAGGTGTCAAAAGGTAGGGAAAGAAGAAAACCAATTAGCCTAAGTATGGCCTACAGAAGGTAAGAAGTAAAGACATATAAAAGGATTGGAGCGAGGATAAGGAAAAATTGCGACTACTGTCATGAATCTGATTGGTGGAAGAGGCAATACTTGGAATACCCGGCCACCCCTCGAAACATTTTCATGTTTCAGTTTTACTGTGCGGTGTTAATTGAAAACTGCTTTCCCAATTAGATTCTGACTCCAGGGTATGTATTTACCGGACTTTATTCTCACATTTGTATGGCATTACAAATGCTGAGTGGGAGTAGATTATTGGGAATTAGGTGATTAGATCCTCAATACCAGAATTCTTTGTAATTGGTGATATTTTAGGAAATCGCCTGGGTTTTGCCTAACAGCAAATATTTGGTTTTGAATATCCGTTGTTATGCACCAATTTCAAACCGATATATCTGTTGATGGTTAGGTAAGGTGCATTCAACAACGGTGTAATTCTTCTTAACCATAACACAGTTTTCAACCTACGACGCACATGGTCTGAGTTATTAAACTCAGTGGACTTATACAAAGTATTGTATGTTGTCTGATGACCATTAGGACAAAGGGGTTAGTCCTCGTACTATATTCCGTTTACTTATGACTTCTCAAGTTTTAGATACACATTTCGTTGAAATACAAGGTCTAAATTTTGAGAAGTTATAGGTATAAGAATAAAGTAGAGAACCATACGTTGCAAGTATCAGGATTGTTTGGGGTGATCGAAGGTGTAGATACTCATGCTAGGTATTCCGTTGTAAGTAATATATTTGAGAACTTGCTTCTCTCTCAGGTTACTCATCCGTTGTTCCCTGATTAAAAATCAGGGTCTTCCTCAAAGAGGCATCACGTGTTCACACGTGACCAAGGGTCACGTGTTGACACGTAATCTATTTACAAGGTTAAAATCTAAGCAAACAAAATCATAAACAAACGGCTAAAGGAGGACCCAATTAGGGGTCACGTGCTCACACGTGACCAATGGTCACGTGTTGACACGTGATAGTTAAAACAGAAATAAAAACAAACGGCTGAAGGAATTACCTCAATGAGGTATCACGTGCTCACACGTGACCAATGGTCACATGTTAACACGTGAGGGTTAAAACAGAAGCATAAATAAGCGGCTGAGAAAAAGACTCAATTGGGGTCACGTGCTCACACGTGACCAAGGGTCACGTGCCAGGCTTTGAAAGCCTTACAGTTTAATAGAATTAAAATTCTGAATTTCTCTAAAATCTTTCCAAATGGGAAAGGATTTGAGAGAGCCGTTGGATTAAAAATCCAGGGATGATTAAATATCACCAATTTATGGAAAAATCTTAGACAAGGAAAGATTTCCCTAAATCTCACCAAAAATAACAAACAGAATATCTTTGGATTGAAAATCCAACGGTGAATAAAATTCACTGAATGATCTAAAGGCTCATATTAATTATGAAAACAAACAAAATCTTTCAATGAAAGATTCATTAAACAAATTGATTCTTTTCCCTCTCCTATAAATAAGAGCCAAGAATAAAAGAAAAAATGAGTTTTTTTGGAGATATAGAGTTTTGGAATCTTGAAATTGCAGAGAGAAAAGAAAGGAGAATTTAATTCTCAATAAAGAAAACCCTAGATGAGAAAAGAAAGGAGATCAAAACTTCAAACAGAGAATTTAATTCTCAAATCTAAGAGTTTAACTCTTCTGCACAAAAGAACTTAGTTCTTCCTCTGGTTGAAGATCTGCAGGAGCACATCTCCCCATAAGTTGAGAATTTAATTCTCATCGGGTTGTGATCCTGCCATGCAGTTCCAAAACTTAGAGGGGGAATTGAGTTTAGAGAATTTAATTCTCCCAAAACAAAATTAGGGTTTAACCCTATATGAGAATTTAATTCTCCCAAACTCACAGGAATTTAATTCGTTCATGATGAAACCGGGGTTTAACCCTATCTGAGAATTTAATTCTCTTAAAACTATAGGAATTTAATTCCTTCAAGATGGACAGAACTAGGGTTTAACCCTAATTGAGAATTTAATTCTCTCAAAATTACATGAATTTAATTCCTCTTAAAATGAAATTAGGGTTTCACCCTGTACAAGAATTTAATTCTTTAACATATACAGGAATTTAATTCCTCTGAAAGGAAATTAGGGTTTAACCCTATATAAGAATTTAATTCTTTCATAATAGGAATTTAATTCCTCCAAAATCATAATCATGGTTTAACTCTACAGAGAATTTAATTCGTAAAGATAAAGAGAATTAAAGCATGCAAAGAACCAAGGTCACGTGTCCCCACGTGACCCCTGAAAAGACCCCCAAAGATGAGAAGGAAGAAGCTTTGAGGCAATGCCTTACGTGCTCCCACGTGACCTCCAAAACACAGAGAATAAAAGCAAAGGAAACCTAAGCTTTGGGCGCTCTCACGTGTCCCCACGTGACCCCTTATCAAGTGCTTTAATAATCAGTGCATAAATCCCCATCACGTGTCAACACATGATGCTCAAAATACGAATATAAAAGAAGTGTTTAACACTTATTTGCAAAGCAAAGTAAAAGGGGATCTGGCCCCACCTCTGTGTGCCCACACATGGCCCCACGTGACCCATTCCTATTTAGTGTTTAACACTAATTTAAAGAACTTATACCCAGTGTTTAACACTGGTGTTTTCTAGTGTTTAACACTAATTTGGGATTCTATATTTCCAGTGTTTAACACTGCTGGTCTTTTAGTGTTTAACACTAATTTGAGAATTCTGTCTCCAGTGTTTAACACTACTTTTAGCCAAATTGGCTAATTTTCCAGAGGCAAAAGTCCCTCCTCCAAATGAATCTCAAAATTGAGGAAATCAAAGATGAAAATGTTTAGCATTGCTGAATAATATGGGCTTAAACCCAGACAAATGTCTAATGGACCAACAAAGGGCCAGCACTTCAAACTTAATTGGACTTAGCCTAAGTTGGCCATAAGTCCCCAATTCAGACTCAACTGAGCCAATGTGCTCATAATATAATTAACTGATCTTAGTTCCAAATTAGACTACAGATCACTTAATCCACCCTGGTTCAAGGGTACATCTCTTCACTCCTTTGATATTTGTCATTGTAATTCCTCAACGTCTTCAAAGAGGTGACGGGTCCCGACAACCACACATTTCACGGACTGTGGGATCCTTAAACTCATGGACTATAATGTCCTTAACCTCGACCGTGATGTCTTTAAACTAGCATTGGACTGTGGGGTCCTTAAGCCCATAGACTATGATGTCCTTAACCTTGACCGTGATGTCTTAAAACTAACAACGGACTATGATGTCCTTAATCTCGACCGTGATGTCTTTAAACTAACATTGGACTGTGGGGTCCTTAAGCCCATGGACTATGATGTCCTTAACCTTGACCGTGATGTCTTAAAACTAATAACGAACTATGATGTCCTTAACCTCGACCGTGATGTCTTAAAACTAACATCGGACTGTGGGGTCCTTAAACCCATGGACTATGATGTCCTTAACCTCGACCGTGATGTCTTTAAACTAACATCGGAATGTGGGGTCCTTAAACCCATGGACTATGATGTCCTTAACCTCGACCGTGATGTCTTTAAACTAACATTGGACCGAGATGTCCTTAAACTAACAATGGACCGTAATTTCCTTAAACTAATTATCGACCGCAATGTCACTAAACAAAACAACAGAGCCCAATTGCTCTCTTGTCGGATCTAAACGATCCTGTTAAGTCGATCTTAGTCTAAAATAAGACTAACGTATCCTTAACAAACGTTTAAGTCGATCTTAGTCTCAAATAAGGCTAACGTATCCTTAAACCCAAACCCCCAAAACCCAAATCTAAGAAAGATACGGATTTGGACTAGTCCACGCCCTACGGGCGACAACATAACTTACTCTCCGTATACAATCCACGGGCAACCAAACACAAAACAAACACCCACGACACGAAGTGACCATCTGGAGAAGGAGAAAGTTGTTACCGCGATGCGGTAGCGTGATTAACTGCAGGGGCTTGCGCCTGCAGGGAAGAGCGTTCCCACAATCAAAAACCCCTCAAATGAGGGGGAATCTGACGATGTCTGCTACATCGGCCGCATCCGTTTAAACCTTCAATACATGGTGCCATAAATCAACCTGGCATTTTTGGAGAGGTGGACGGATAGCACCAATTAGTATCTTCCCCGAATTTCAGGCAAGACGTACATCGCGTCTCCGCCGCGTCTTTCGGAGGGGAACAGATTCTGGCACGCCGGGTGGGACCTTTTCCTCTTTCCACTCCACACTTCGTGTGTCGTGTTCGCGAAAGAATCGCGGTTTGCTAATGGTTGCCCTTGGGTTCGAGATATTGAGATTTGGCATTTGCTTGGTGCAGAGAGCAAAGATCAATGGCGTTCACCTGCTTGAAGTGTTCCACATGCAACTGCAACCCACGTTCTGCCTCGTCTGGAGGCGTAGCCTACGGGCCTCAAGCAGCCTCCCTGTTCACAATGCCGGTGGAACAGGTCACCCAAGGCACCACAGGATTGTTTTTCGGGACCATGCTCCCGCCAACGAGCTTCAACGCTCCTATGCCAGCACCGGAAGCTCCTAAGAAGTCGGTCTTCGATCGGCTTGCTACTACCACGGCCCCTCTCAACGGGTCGTCCAGCTCCAACTCCTCGGTCTTCGCCAGACTGAGCCTGAACTCTGATGGGCCTGCCAAGAAGCCCATGATACCTGAAGAGGCCATCCCAAATAAGAAAGCCACCCCTGCTCCTGAAGTCATCAAGACGGCTTCTCCTGCCAAAGAGTCGGTCTTTACAAGACTGACTATTCCGGCTCCCGTTCCTGCTCGAAGGTCTGTCTTTGAAAGATTGGATACCGCTACTCAAAAGACGTCAGTCTTGAAGAGGCTGTCACCAGCGGCGCCTCACTTGGGTAGGGGGCAAGACAAAGCCATTCCCATCGCTGAACCAACACCAACGGCTCGACACGCTCGACGTCGCCATTGGCGCCAAGTGAGGAAGGCTGTGGGCAACTCCCCCTCTGGGCTAACTCCACCAGCTCCACCAGTGGAAGTTAATGTTGCTATTACAACCGGGAACAGTTTTGAGCTGCTGAACAAGGTGCGCAGGAATTCGCCTACCGCCGTATTAAAAAGATCTCCTCCACCTGTAGA
This sequence comes from Agapanthus africanus, assembly GCA_030015575.1. Lineage (NCBI taxonomy): Eukaryota > Viridiplantae > Streptophyta > Magnoliopsida > Asparagales > Amaryllidaceae > Agapanthus > Agapanthus africanus. The sequence goes on along the minus strand of JASDDO010000156.1, from coordinate 221,074 downwards.
GACTGTCGCAGAAGCAAAACCGGAACAGTCCCCTCAACGACTGTCTTCTAAAGTTTACAAAATCTAGCGACAAGTCCGAGAGTCGGTGGTTGATCAAGACCATCCCCGCCGGCAGAAGAAGCTGAAGGTTCGACCGGAAGGGAACCGTCCCAGTAAACCGCAAAAGACGACAACCACTTGGGTGCCCACTGCAAAGGCCCCCTCAACTTCGACTGCACATAAGAGAAGAAGGTCGGAGAAAATCCCCATGCTTGCGACAAATGTCAAAGGCACTGAGCCCAAACGCCCTAAGTCTAGGGGCATGGTGGTGCATACCGTCTACATGGCATCTGGGAAAGAGGATAGCCGCGCTTCTACCGACCACCGACCACTCACCCGATCCATCATAGGAGCTCAGGAACAACAACAACAGAAACTTCAGGAGATGCTGACTGTGATGGCCGCACTTACCGGGCCAAAAGAAAGCCTGGAGGCGTCATCGGAACAACGTCACGAACACGAGACTGATACTGAATTCCTTCGGAGAATGCTCGAAAAGAAGGACAAGGTGGCTGCGGAACAAGCGGCCAATATAAAGCAAATGACCCTTCTATTCCAGGATATGGTGGGCATGATGATCCAGCCGGATCCCCCGGCCGAAGATCCTCCAGTGATAATTGAAGATGATAGAGGAGAAACATCAAACCCACTGCCGGCTTTATCAGCAGCCAAAGAAGAGACCATCTCCAAAGCTGCCCTAGATGATTATATTGCTCAGCAAATAAGAGTTCACCAGGCAAATGAAGCGGCCGACCAAGTTGTTAGAACTGGGCGACCGTATCCAGGCTGGTATGATCAGATAAAGTACCTGCCGGGTTACACGATCCCTAAATTCCATGTGTACAAGGGGACATGTAATCCCCATCAGCATGTTGCTCAGTTCAGGGCCCTCTGTGGCAACACCGGTGGCGATGATAAGCTCTTGCTCTGCCAATTCGTCGGCAGCTTATCGGAGACGGCATTTGAGTGGTTCTCCGAACTTCCAAATGACTCCGTCAAAACTTTCGCGGAAATGGAGTTGTTGTTCACCCAGCGTTTCGCGAGTGCTAGTGAACGCACTCCAATAACAGCATTGATCAACGCCAGAGTGAATCCAGGCGAGACGTGGGTTCAATACGCAATCCGATGGCGGAATCTGTGGTCGAAGTGCGAACAACGTATCGAAGAAGCACCAGCGGTAGGCATGTTCGTGGGCACTCTAGACCCTCATGCAACTATTTCACAGTTCATGATGTTCTTCAAACCGACCACGTTCCAGGCTTTAATCGACAAACTAGCCCAGATAGATCAGATGGGTCATAGACCGTCTCCTCCGAAGCCGGAGCCGCGGAACGAAAAAGGTAAGGGAAAGGCGATTCGTTGCGAACACCCAACAACAACCCAGTACCCCAAAGCTAGCGGATCAACTGGAAGAGATAGGGAGCTATTATAATGAGAAAATGAAGTGTCCTTACTCGTTGCCACGGGATAAAACGAAGAGACTATTCGAGCTGGCCATGCGCAACAGGCTTATCAATCTGCCGAATCCCTGGCGACCATTGCAACCCGGCGAAGCGAATAATCCCAATTATTGTCCTTACCACCAAACGGTAAGCCATCCAATCGAAGATTGCTTCTTCTTTAAGGGATGGATCGAGGATCAGTACCAACAAGGCAAGTTTGCGCTGTCTGGGAAGTGGAAAGTAAACCTACCACAACCGCACACTCCTAAAAAGACGGATACACCGGGGGCAACGTGCTCTTTTGTTGAATAAACTCCATGGGAGGTCGCTCTTTCAGCAAAAACCAAAAGAATGCTGAATGATCTCCAGACATGCCCGGCGATCAGGTGGAAGAATCCGCTGGAACCCCAGATCTCGAAGGGATGCTGAAGCCACGCCCAACTCCGAAGATTGGTAGTGATAGCCAAAGTGCTCACACCCAACCGTCGAAATCTTCGAAAAAGAAGAAGAAATCCGAAAAGCCCGTGAAGCCTGGTGACAAGCACACGGACCTGCAGAAATAGATCGACGCACTGGAAGAGTATAACCAGAAGGCGCGGACCCCAATCACGCTCTAAGAGTTCCTCAGCCACTTCCTTGAAGACAGAGATGATGGAGAAGACTCGTCAGATGAATCTGAGGATTACGTAGCAAGTTGCCATATGATCTCTCACTCTTCCACAGACGATGAATAAGCTCCTTGCACCGAAAAACTGGGGGCAACTCCTGAACCAGAACTTCCAGGGCCATCAGACGAGATGATCGACGCATTCCTAAACGAGGCTCTTCTGAAGAGTAAAGTTGATCGGGAACGTGAGATGGCTATATTTGAAAAGGCCAAACACCGACGACTGGACGAAAGAGTCGAGACACTCCTGCCGAATCAAGGGACATCCGTCGTGAATAAAAACAAGTTCAAGACGAGGAAAAGGTTCACTAAAGCCATATCAATGGGAATGAAGCTACCACCCTCCAAAGGAAACGCTCTTGGTGAATGTCACGCCCCGCTTCCCAGAGTACACTAAGATGGGCACGTGACATAGCCAACCATGCTACTCGTGGATAGAAAAAAATCCTTCCACAGTCACATTACGGCTGTAGAGATATCAAGAACAGGAAAGTAAACCAACTATTTAGTACATGTCCATAAGCCAGAGTAAAAGAGTCAAGAAATAACAATACGCGGAAGCCAAAAGATACAATAAATGAAGTACCTGGAAGTGAAACTACATACCGACAGGAACTTCACCGCTCGTCTAACAGCGGCAATACTCCTGATCAGTCTGCAACAAGGTAGAAGAATCTGGGCCATGCAAAACCCAGACGTCAGCGCGTCATTTCATCAAGCAATAAAATATAAACAGGGTAACAGGCAATGCAAATATATTCATGAATGAAAAGCAGAAGTAACAGTAATGTAAATCAGGGCAGTGAAGGGTAGTGTGCAGTGAGTAAACTAAACTGTTCTATTGGGCTATCTACTCTCAAGTCTTTGAAATCAATTTGATGAATCATCGATGTAACTCAATAGTATCCCGTGTATACCCGGGACCACGGTCAAGATTCTCGGGCTGAATCCAAGACATGCCGCTAGGCACTAAAACAGGAAATATGTACAGATGAATGATGTCAGCAGCATCATCCCAAGGCTGGCCTAGCCTCTAAAACTGATCAGAACAGGTATCGAACAGTTGAGTTACAAGTCAGGTTTCACCATTGATTTCCCCATATCCCCAAGTTATGTATGTCAAGTCAGCTATTCAGTAATCAAGAACTAATGCCAATACAGGATCAGGTAAGAGCAGGTTTGTCTGGATAGACAACAGGGACGGTCCGTGAGAACTACATGTCAGGTTTGTTGGCATTAGACACAAGATCAGGTAACGGGTCAAGCCATGGTACATCAGGTCAAGTCGGGTAGTGTATATAAGTGTCATGACATATCAAGAGTCGTACGGTACCATGTCGTGTCACGTAGGAAGTGCAACATGTCATGTCAGGAAGCACATAATGCTATGTGGGTGCTCATAAATCAACTAACATAATTATGGTTATAAATGAACAAGCATGAGTAATATCAGCACAATAAACCAGATCAGGTGATATGATAAGCAATTAGGTACTAATTAAAGTATAACGATGCATGGTTATCACTTTGCGTTTAAGGGATGATGTCAACATTACTTAACTACAGCATAACTAAAATGGATGTTTACTCATGTTATCAGGTATTAAGAAATTTCAGGGATGCAATGATATATAAATATGTTCATTGGATGAAATCCTAGCTAAAACAGGTTAAAATGCACATGAGTGTCTGATGGAGCAAAACTATATAGAGGATACCATAGGCCGTGTCAATAGTTAAAATGTGATTAAAACATATAGATGTGGTTATTGGGTTTAATAAAGTAAATGCACACGGTAGGTTTCAAGTTTGGAAAATAAAATGATATAACGCGACATCGATCATGAAAAGGAAAATCATGGTACTAAGGTTAGACTACGGGTTTAAGGTGCCATAAAATGTATATGTAATATATTAATTAGCATGTAGCAAGTTTTACTTGCCTGGTGGATTGCCATACGGATACGTGATGCAATGTCCAATGTCGGTAAAAGCTGTGATGCACACACGTGCGCACGGAACAGACCAGCCAATGCAAGAAGTGACCACGCTGTACGAGAACGTCTTCTGGGTTGCCCGGATCGTCGGGGACGGTACGGCTTTGGCGATGATCGGAATCAAGAATTCAAGAAAGAGAAAAGAAAGAAAAGTTGAAGAAGAAGAAGAAAGAGGAGAGTGCTGCTGTGGTGTTAGATTGGGGTATCTGGGGAAGAGGATGGGAGACACGACGATACGCCATGGTTTTCCGGCGATGGTCGACAACCCGGAACCAAACAGAGAGAGAAGAAGAAGAAGAAGAAGTAGAAGAAGGGGAAGAAGAAGAAGGGGCTGGTCTGGGGTTTAAAGGAAGAGAGAGGGAGGTCGTGGTGACGGGGATGGTGGTGACGGGGTCGGAGCTTCCGGCGACGCGAGGTTTCCGGCAAGGCTGCAGGTGCATGGGAGGCTCGGTTTTGAGAAGGCGATGGTGTCAGGAAGTTGGGGAGAAGAATGAGAAAGGCGGGAAGAGGAGGAGGTGGTCGAGATGATGATGGGATCGATGATGGCGAAGCAGGCGACGCTGGATGGCGATGGGTTCCAGGGTGCAATTTCAAGGTGTCGGGATGCGCAGGTAAGGGTTGGAGGAGGAAGGAGAGAGGGGAGAAAGGTGATGGTGACGAAGGCAAGGAGAGGCCGACGAGGTTGTCACCGGCGACGAGGTGAGCTCCGGTGAGGAGAGCTGCAGAGACTCGAGTCGGGTCCAGGGGTCGCCGGCTCGTCGAGGGAAGGAGAAAGGAGGAGAGAGGAGGGAGGTGAAGAAGAGGAGATGGGGAGGCCGGCGGTAAGGAGACGGCGACGAGCGCGAGGTAGGGTGGCATGGATTAGGGTTCGTGATGGGGCTGAAGGAAAAGAAAGAAGATGAAGGGAGAGGAAAGAGAGAGACGTGCACGGTTTAATAAAGAAAGGGTTTAAAAAAAATTTTAGGGGGAGAGATACTGAGACAGAAAGAGAGAGAGAGATAGGAGAGAGAGAGAATGCAGTTAGTTTTAAAATATTTAAGAAAAGATATGGTAAATATATTTAGAGAGAGAGACGTTTGCTAGGAATATTTTTAGTTGTATTAAGATTATAATAGTTTGAAAATATATTAGAATCTAATAATATAATATTAGTCCGTTCTGTGATTTGGTAAAATATAAACTTACTCCAAAACAAGCCCGGGTCGGGCCTAAAATTCAGATTAAAAATATGAAAAATATATGCGACTTCCAAATTCTAAAATGAATGCTCAGTTAAAGGAAAAGTATGCCCCCAAGAACGGATGCACGTACGTGCGCGTAGCCAACCAAATATGTCCGTTTCACTGAACGGAACGAGAACATGATGCAATGATGCTACCACAGGGTTAGGGGTATCATGCAGGCCATGAAATGCAATTTCAATTTATTTTACGTGATTTAAATTGTTATATGCAAAAGATGCGATACTAGATAAAATATCAATATATACTAAATCATGAGATGCACTAGTCCATGCAACGAGTCAAGGTGATTTATAAATAAGAGTCAAACAGGTTCAAGCAAGCGGGTCGAGCCGAATGCAATGTAAAATGGAACTACCATTCGTACCCAAACACGATAAATCAAGAATAGACCATGGATATACAAATACGGAAACTGGAATTGGTATAAATGAACTCGGGTGTTACATTATACCCAACTACAAAAGAATTTCGTCCTCGAAATTCCCAGAACAAGAAAGGATAAACAAACAAGAAATTTCAAGAATAGATGTGGAGACTTCTGCCGGATTTCACCTTCTCGTTCCCAAGTTGGTTCTCCTATGCGAGTGATTACTCCAAGATACAAGTACAAGAGGGATAACCTTGTTCTTAAGAACCTTTTCTCTTCGATCCACGATCGACACCAGTCGCTCTTCAAAAGTCAAATCTTCTCGTACAGTCAGCTCCGAATGATCCAACGCATGTGTTTCATCTCGAACGTACTTACGGGGTTGAGGTGCGAGAAACACGTCATGACCCTTCGCCAAGGATTGCGGTAATTCCAAACGATCAGCCACTTCTCCAACACGTTCCAAGATCTCAAAAATGTCCAACGAATCGAGGACTAAGCTTTCCTCGACTTCCGAAACGGATCACCCCTCTAGTCGGTGATATCTGCAAGAATACCAAATCACCAACGACGAACTCTAGAGGTCTTCTTGATGTATCTGCCCATCCCTTCTGTCGGTCTTGTGCTACTTTCATATGATTCCGGATAGTAATAACCTTCTCAACTGTCTGCACTACCAAAACTGGTCCCAACAATCTTCGTTCACCGACACCGTCCCAACAACAGGTGAACGACACACACGACCATATAAAGCCTTGAATGGAGCCATCCTAATAGTCGCCTGGAAACTGTCATTGTAAGAATACTCCACTAAGTGTAGATGATCCTTCCATGAACCCTTGAAGTCCAACATGCAAGCTCTCAACATGTCTTCAAGAGTTTGGATCGTTCTCCGACTAGCCATCTGGTCGAAGGTGATAAGCTATGCTAAACTTCAACTGAGTCCCCAAACTTTCTGTAAGCTCCTCCAAAAGGGTGATAAGAAACGAGTGTCACGGTCAGACGCGATGCTCACCGGTACTCCACACAATCTACATTCTCCTGCATGTACCATTTTGCCAAAGCTTCCGTTGATTGACCAAGAATCATCAATCACCCAACTGCATTATTGCCCTTTGGAATCTGCGGTAAAGCATTCACAAAATCCATGGTTATATGTTCCCACTTCCACTGAGGAATCGGAAGTGGTTGCAATAAACCAGCAACCCTTCGACGTTCAGCCTTAACTTGCTGACACACCTAGCACTTTGCTACAAAGCGGTAATCTCCCGTTTCATGCCTTCCCTCCAGAATTGCTGTCGTATATCTCGGTACATCTTCGTGCCTCCTGGATGGACGGAAAAGCTGAACTGTGTGCCTCCTTCATAATCTCTTCACGAATACCTCCATTGGCACACACAAACAACTATCACAACGAACCATCTTTATGAACCACCAAGCCCGTTCGAAGTCTAACTTCAACCTGTTCTCGAAACATCTGCAATCTTGGGTCCTGCAATTGCATTGCTTCAATATCCTCGATCAACGATGACTGTACTTGCAGTTGCATCATCTACCCTAAAGAACGCGGTAGCACGATCTCCAACTCGAATCTCCGAAAGTCTTCAATAAGTTCCCTTGGTGCAGTCAACATCAGAATTGCTGGCAACCGACTAAGCGCTTCCGGCACAACATTAACTTTCCCGGATGGTACTCAAGATCAAGATCGTAGTCAGCCATCAGCTTCAACCATCTTCGCTGTCTCACAATTAGCTCCTTCTGAGTGAACATGTACTTTAGGCTTTTATGATCGGTGAATATTTCGACCCCTTTCGCCCAATAAGTAGTGTCTCCAAATCTTCAAGCGAAAATCCCAGCCGCAAGCTTCAAGTCATGAGTTGAGTAATTCTTCTCATGGGTCTTCAACCGTCTCAACGCGTAAGCTACAACCTTCTCATGCTGTATCAAAACACATCCCCAAACTTTCCCAGATGCGTCGCTGTGAATCACCAATCCTCCGGAACCGTCTAGTACGGTCAAAACAAAAGCGGTCATTAACCTTGCTCCAACGCCTCAAAGGATGACGCACACTTATTCGTCCACACAAATGGTATTTTCTTGTGCGTAAGCTTGGTCAGAGGCTCAGCCAATCGAGCAAAATTCTCTACTAACCTTCTGTAATACCCGACAAGTCCAAGAAAGTTTCTGATTTCTGCTACGCTCTTCGGAATCGGCCAATCTTGAACCGCTGCAGTCTTCTTGGGTAAACGGCTATTCCAACTCCAGCTACAACATGTCCCCAAAACTTCACATCTTCAAGCCAAAACTCTCACTTGCTCATCTTTGCATACAATCTTTCTTGCCGCAATGTCTGCAGTGCGATCTTCAAGTGTGCCGCATACTCTTCAATACTCCCCGAGTAGACCAGAATATCTTTAATGAACACCACCATAAACTGGTCCAAGAATGGCGAAAAGATTCGGTTCATCAAGTCCATAAATAATGCCCGTGTATTCGTTACTCCGAAGGGCATCACTAATACTCGTACTGTCCATACTGAGTTCGGAACGCAGTCTCGCAAATATCTTCTGATTTAACTCGGACCTGATGATATCCGAATCGCAAATCCAGCTTCAAGAATACCCTCTCACCACTAAGCGTCTCAAACACTTCGCCAATGCGAGGGTTCGGGTACTAGTTCATAATAATCACTTTGTTTAATTCTCGATAATCAACACACGCCTTCCCTGTGTCTTCTTTCTTCTTTACTAGAAGAACTGGAGCTTCCCCAGTTAAGTTGCTGCGGTGAACCAACCCTTCTCAAACCATTCAGCAACCTACTTCCTGACTTTTTTCAACTCCACTGGTGCTATCGGGTAATATGCCTTTTGAAATTGGCGCTGCACCAGGAACAAGTTCAAGTGCGAACTCCACGTCTCGCCTCGGTGGTAAACCTGATATGTCTTCAAACACGTTCATGAAACTCTCGAATATTGCCGGCGCTTCTTCCTTACCCACTGCCATTGACGAAAGAACCTTGTTTGTCGGCCTAGCCCTAACTCGACTGGCCCGACAGAACTGCTTCCTCCAGCAAAACAACGTCCGAAAGTCCGGGAATCTGGAGAATCACCTTCCCTTCCTTACAATCAATATGAGCGTGAAAAGTGCCGCGAAAAATCCATTCCCAAGACAACAACAAACAAGGGAATGCACTAGGATTGAACAGTCCTAATGCGGGAAAAACAAGAACGAGTAAGATATCGAGATGACTTCATCCGAAGTCAAAGTACTGAAGAGGGTTAACCACGGTAGACATGATTCAAGCTGGCGATGAACCAATAACTGGTAAGCCATGAAACTGAGAGGAACAAGGTAGTACAACGATCATGGAACAAGGAAGTGAATCAAGACCAGAACTCTAAGTTACTTAAATAGAGTACCGCATTGTAACCATGCTGCAGTTCATGGGTACAATTACATAACTCCACCCAAGTCGCCCAAATCCTAGTATCAGAATCAAGAAACATGGAGAAACAATAGAGAACCAAAAAGATTTCAGGTCGAAATGCAAAGTGGTTTGCATATCGCCCAAACAAAGGATCGAGAGAAGGATATGATTCAACAATCACGATAATCAAGGTGGCATGACATGTTCCTAATCACGAGTATTCTGATTCATGTATTGGGTCCAATATCCAACTACAAAAGAATCAAACCCGACTAACCTATATCCTATGGCTCTGATACCAAAAGAACCATGTCACGCCCCGCTTCCCAGAGTACGCTAAGATGGGCACGTGACATAGCCAACCATGCTACCTGTGGATAGGAAAAAATACTTCCACAGTCACATTACGGCTGTAGAGATATCAAGAACAGGAAAGTAAACCAACTATCTAGTACATGTCCATAAGCCAGAGTAAAAGAGTCAAGAAATAACAATATGCGGAAGCCAAAAGATACAATAAATGAAGCACCTGGAAGTGAAACTACATACCGACAGGAACTTCATCGCTCGTCTAACAGCGGCAATACTCCTGATCAGTCTGCAACAAGGTAGAAGAATCTGGGCCATGCAAAACCCAGACATCAGCGCGTCATGCATCAAGCAATAAAATATAAACATGGTAATAGGCAATGCAAATATAATCATGAATGAAAAGCAGATGTAATAGTAATGTAAATCAGGGCAGTGAAGGGTAGTGTGCAGTGAGTAAACTAAACTGTTCTATTGGGCTATCTACTCTCAAGTCTTTGAAATCAATTTGATGAATCATCGATATAACTCAATAGTATCCCGTGTATACCCGGGACCACGGTCAAGATTCTCAGGCTGAATCTGAGACATGCCGCTAGACACTAAAACAGGAAATATGTACAGATGAATGATGTCAGCAACATCATCCTAAGGCTGGCCTAGCCTCTAAAACTGATCAGAACAGGTATCGAACAGTTGAGTTACAAGTCAGGTTTCACCATTAATTTCCCCATATCCCCAAGTTATGTATGTCAAGTCAGGTATTCAGTAATCAAGAACTAATGCCAACACAGGATCAGGTAAGAGCAGGTTTGTCTGGATAGACAACAGGGACGGTCCGTGAGGACTACATGTCAGGTTTGTTGGCATTAGACACAAGATCAGGTAACGGGTCAAGCCATGGTACATCAGGTCAAGTCGGGTAGTGTATATAAGTGTCATGACATATCAAGAGTCGTACGGTACCATGTCGTGTCACGTAGAAAGTGCAACATGTCATGTCAGGAAGCCCATAATGCTATGTGGGTGCTCATAAATCAACTAACATAATTATGGTTATAAATGAACAAGCATGAGTAATATCAGCACAATAAACCAGATCAGGTGATATGATAAGCAATTAGGTACTGATTAAAGTATAACGATGCATGGTTATCACTTTGCGTTTAAGGGATGGTGTCAACATTACTTAACTACAGCATAACTAAAATGGATGTTTACTCATGTTATCAGGTATTAAGAAATTTCAGGGATGCAATGATATATAAATATGTTCATTGGATGAAATCCTAGCTAAAACAGGTTAAAATGCACATGAGTGTCCGATGGAGCAAAACTATATAGAGGATACCATAGGCCGTGTCAATAGTTAAAATGTGATTAAAACATATAGATATGGTTATTGGGTTTAATAAAGTAAATGCACACGGTAGGTTTCAAGTTTGAAAAATAAAATGATATAACGCGACATCGAGCATGAAAAGGAAAATCATGGTACTAAGGTTAGACTACGGGTTTAAGGTGCCATAAAATGTATATGTAATATATTAATTAGCATGTAACAAGTTTTACTTGCCTGGTGGATTGCCATACGGACACGTGATGCAACGTCCAATGTCGGTAAAAACTGTGATGCACACACGTGCGCACGGAACGGACCAGCCAATGCAAGAAGTGACCACGCTGTACGAGAACGTCTTCCGGGTCGCCCGGATCGTCGGGGACGGTACGGCTTTGGCGACGACCGGGATCAAGAATTCAAGAAAGAGAAAAGAAAGAAAAGTTGAAGAAGAAGAAGAAAGAGGAGAGTGCTGCTGTGGTGTTAGATTGGGGTATCTGGGGAAGAGGATGGGAGACACGACGATACGCCATGGTTTTCCGGCGATGGTCGACAACCCGGAACCAAACAGAGTGAGAAGGAGAAGAAGAAGAAGTAGAAGAAGGAGAAGAAGAAGAAGGGGAAGAAGAAGAAGGGGCTGGTCTGGGGTTTAAAGGAAGGGAGAGCGAGGTCGTGGTGACGGGGATGGTGGTGACGGGGTCGGAGCTTCCGGCGACGCGAGGTTTCCGGCAAGGCTGCAGGTGCATAGGAGGCTCGGTTTTGAGAAGGCGATGGTGTCAGGAGGTTGGGGAGAAGAATGAGAAATGCGGGAAGAGGAGGAGGTGGTCGAGATGATGATGGGATTGATGATGGCGAAGCAGGCGACGCTGGATGGCGATGGGTTCCAGGGTGCAATTTCAAGGTGTCGGGATGCGTAGGTAAGGGTTGGAGGAGGAAGGAGAGAGGGGAGAAAGGTGATGGTGACGAAGGCAAAGAGAGGCCGACGAGGTTGTCACCGGCGATGAGGTGAGCTCCGGCGAGGAGGGCTGCGGAGACTCGAGTCGGGTTTAGGGGTCGCCGGCTTGTCGAGGGAAGGAGAAATAAGGAGAGAGGAGGGAGGTGAAGAAGAGGAGATGGGGAGGCCGGCGGTGAGGAGACGGCGACGAGCGCGAGGTAGGGTGGCATGGATTAGGGTTCGTGATGGGGCTGAAGGAAAAGAAAGATGACGAAGGGAGAGGAGAGAGAGAGACGTGCATGGTTTAATAAAGAAAGGGTTTAAAATTTTTTTTAGGGGGATAGATACTGAGACAGAAAAAGAGGGAGAGAGAGAGAGATAGGGGAGAGAGAGAATGCTGGTAGTTTTAAAATATTTAAGAAAAGATATGGTAAATATATTTAGAGAGAGAGAGAGACGTTTGCTAGGAATATTTTTAGTTGTATTAAGATTATAATAGTTTGAAAATATATTAAAATCTAATAATATAATATTAGTCCGTTCTGTGATTTGGTAAAATACAAACTTACTCCAAAACAAGCCCGGGTCGGGCCTAAAATTCAGATTAAAAATATGAAAAATATATGCGACTTCCAAATTCTAAAATGAATGCTCAGTTAAAGGAAAAGTATGCCCCCAAGAACGGATGCACGTACGTGCGCGTAGCCAACCAAACACGTCCGTTTCACTGAACGGAACGAGAACATGATGCAATGATGCTACCACAGAGTTAGGGGTATCATGCAGGCCATAAAATGCAATTTTAATTTATTTTACGTGATTTAAATTGTTATATGCAAAATATGCGATACTAGATAAAATATCAATATATACTAAATCATGAGATGCACTAGTCCATGCAACGAGTCAAGGTGATTTATAAATAAGAGTCAAACAGGTTCAAGCAAGCGGGTCGGGTCGAATGCAATGTAAAATGAAACTGCCATTTGTACCCAAACACGATAAATCAAGAATAGACCATGGATATACAAATATGAAAACTGGAATTGGTATAAATGAACTCGGGATAATATAATATTAGTCCGTTCTGTGATTTGGTAAAATACAAACTTACTCCAAAACAAGCCCGGGTCGGACCTAAAATTCAGATTAAAAATATGAAAAATATATGCGACTTCCAAATTCTAAAATGAATGCTCAGTTAAAAGAAAAGTATGCCTCAAAGAATGGATGCAGTACGTGCGCGTAGCCAACCAAACACGTCCGTTTCACTGAATGGAACGAGAACACGATGCAATGATGCTACCACAGGGTTAGGGGTATCATGCAGGCCATGAAATGCAATTTTAATTTATTTTACGTGATTTAAATTGTTATATGCAATAGATGCGATACTAGATAAAATATCAATATATATTAAATCATGAGATGCACTAGTCCATGCAACGAGTCAAGATAATTTATAAATAAGAGTCAAACAGGTTCAAGCAAGCGGGTCGGGTCGAATGCAATGTAAAATGGAACTATCATTCGTAATCAAACACGATAAATCAAGAATAGACCATGGATATACAAATACAGAAACTGGAATTGGTATAAATGAACTCGGGTGTTACAGTGAAGGAGAGACACATCCTAGCTACTGTCTATATCATTGAAAGATTTCGCACCCCATCGAAGAGTGCAACGCTTTTACAAGATGGTGGCAGGGATATGTTGCTCACCGGCAGCATTTCAAGCAGATGAAATGCAAAACTCGCTGGGAGTAAAGAAATACGATCGAAGAGCATAAGGGAACTACTAGCAACTGTCGCGTGGTCAATGCCGGGGGATCGCAAGTTCTCACCTTCGGGAGCGACTCTGACGAAGAGATAGCTCTTGGTCCTCTCTTTAAAGAGTCCACCTCGGGAAAAGAGGAAGAACCGAAGACCTGTGAAAATATCCAGCTGCGCAATCGTACGCTGCCCGAAAAGAATCTCGGACCTATGAACAGGTAAGATAAGGGAAAAGAGAAGGTCTCTGAAGATATCGCCATAGATGACCAAGTCATGAAAGAGCTGGCCGCCAAGGACCCGCCAAAGAAAAGTAAGGTGGACTACAACGTTCTGGTGCACTTGAAGAAGTTACCATCGCAGCTCAGCATTCTTGACGCTCTTTTACTATCAAAAGAAGCAAGAGACTCATTGATCAAGGCGCTACAAGAGCCGGGGCAATTCCAAGCTTTTTTCGCCGAAGAAAAGATGAAGGACGAGCTGGAAGAAGTACACACAATCGATATTACCTTCAGCGATGAAGATCTCCTCCTCGGGACGTGCGAGCACAATCGTCCCCTATATGTCTCCGGGTACTGTCATGACATCAAGATAAGTAAAATCCTGGTCGATAATGGGTCCTCCGTCAACCTCCTTAATGTGAGGGTGTTGAAGGAAATATGCATGGGCGTTCAGCACCTCGCTCGTGATAAAATCACCATCTCCGGCTTTGATTCCCAGTCATCATGGACCCTCGGGTCTGTGATACTGACGCTGTGCTTCGGACTACTCGTCACAGATATTAAATTTCACGTCATCGATACCAAGACATGCTACAATGCTTTGCTTGGTCGGCCTTGGTTACACGAGTACAACATCGTCCCTTCTACACAACATCAGTGTATGAAATACTTCAAGGATCGTCTCGAATACACTGTGACGGGAGAGCTGATCCCATTCTTCATGATCGAAGTCTGAAAATACGAAGATGCAAAATACTTCTTACCAGATTTCGAGGATACGGAGAGGTGTCACAAACCAAAGGACAAAGCTATCACTACTATTCCAGTCTTCGGGAGTGATACCGAGGAGGAGGAAGAGATAGTTTATTCAGGGCCGCCTCAACGCAACAACCCGGGACCAACCGTCCCTATGTTGATCTTCGGCAGCGACTCAGAAGATGAGGTTAACGCTATATTTTCCGCTCGGCCATCAATACAAGCTTTCGTTGGCAATAATCAGAGTTTGCAAATTACCATGGTTCCGCAAGAACATTAAAAAGATCTCGATGCACTTGAAGCTTATAGTGTGCAAGAGCTGCAAACATTTTACGTCCCTCCTAGGTGAAAAGGTGAACAGTCGATCCTATTCTACTGATCTGGGGAAACCAAAATAGAAAAAGAAGTTTGGCATGGCGCCGATTCTACGCTCGACAGGCTCCATCCCATCCGCCTACCTAGATATTACACAGAAGGCTTGAAAAGGCTATTAAAGCGCCAAGGGGTACCCTTCAAACAGACCATTCGACAAGCTCAGTTCTACAACAGGATTTGGGATGTCCCTGAAACTCAGCGCAAGTTGCCCAACGGAAGAATGGAAACGCTCGGGCTTGGATATGTGAAATCCCGGAAACGGGAACGAGTCCATGGTAGCTACGTCATATATGACTTCGATGAAGAAGAGGACGCCCTGTTTAAAGATGCTGATCCTGAACCAAAACAAGGTCTGGTAATCAAAGCGCCGGGTCCGTCATTTGAAGAACGAATGGACAAGCTTATCAGGGAAGCGGGTCAAAAGATCCGGGATGACCATAACCGTGAAATGGCAATTTACGAGAAAGTCAGGACGCAGCGCCTCCTTCAACATGCCGCGGAGAACGACAATGTTCTTCCTTATCGACCCGTCATACAAAAGACCCGACGTAGAGGCAAAAATAAATCAAGGAGCATGAAAGGCGTCCAACAGCGACAAAGCGCGACCAGCGAGCCACGCGATCGAGAGTCGAGCAATCCGGATTCGTCTCTTATAAAGAAGATGGGTCAAGCATACTCTTTTCTTCAGAACAAAACACGGAAGCTACTTGATCTTGCCATAAAACATCAAATGATTACACTTCCGGAGTCCAAGCACCCCGAGCAAGCTAACGAGATCAATCACCCAGATTATTGCTCCTATCATCGAGCAATAGGACATCCTCTTGAAGACTGCTTCACCATCAAGAACTGGGTCGAAGACCAATACCAGCTCGGCAGGTTTGGTCTATCCAGCAGTTGGAGGGTAACTCCACCATGGAAGTATGAACCGAAAGTCATGCATACAGCGAGAGTAGAACCAGATCAACATCGGTCTTGGAAGCGAGCTCGTACTTGTCATATGATAACGCTATCAAAAGAAGAGCCCGAGAATATGGATGACCTTTCCTGGTGCTTCGAAAGCAATGATGACGAAGTGATCTCAGAGTTTCCACCGGCGCCGAAAGAGCTGGAAGATGGAATACACACTACTGCAGATAACCTCAGGAAAATTAATTTGGGGACTGCAAGTGACCCACGACCGATGTTCGTCAGTGAGCTGTTGTTTGAAGAAAAGGGTGGCTATGTTGAAGGACGTGCTTATGCAGCATAAAGATTGCTTTGCATGGAACTATTCCGAGATGCCAGGACTAGATCCAGAAATTGATGTCTACAAATTGACAATATCCCCGGACGTCAAGCCAATCAAATAAGCGCCGAGAAGAATGCGACTCGAGCTTGAGATGAGCATCAACACCGAAGTCAAGAAGCTAATCGACTCTGGTTTCATCCAAGAGGTGCAGTATCCTTACTGGATCGCCAACATTGTCCCAGTGATGAAGAAAAACGGGACAGTACGCATATGTGTGGATTTTCGGGATCTCAATAAAGCCTGCCCGAAAGACGACTTTCCAGTACCGGTCACCGAGCTAATGATAGATAATACATCCACTCACGAAGTCTTCTCCTTCATGGATGGCTCGTCAGGATACAATCAGATAAAGATGCGTCCCGAGGACTAGAAGCATACCGCCTTCCGGACCCCTTTGGGTATATTCTGCTACAAGGTGATGCCCTTCGGTCTAAAGAACACTGGTGCCACCTATCAGAGGGCCATGAAGAAGATCTTCGATGACCTCATACATGAAATCGTCGAATGCTATATCGACGACCTCGTGGTGAAAAGCAAATCATATGAGGAGCATTTAGAGCATCTGAAGATCGTATTTCAATGACTCCGGCAATACAACTTGTAGATGAACCCTCTTAAATGCGCGTTCAGAGTCTCCTCGGGAAAATTCCTGGGGTTCATCGTCCGACACCGAGGCATCTAAATAGATTTGTCGAAGATTAAAGCGATCATGGAAATGCCTCCGCCAAAGACTCTCAAGCAATTGCGGTCTCTCCAAGGAAAGCTCGCGTATATTCGGCGATTTATAGCTCAGGCAAGTGCCGTCCTTACAGCCACCTGAGGAAGAAGGGAACCCCGTTCGTCTGGGATCGCAAATGCCAAAGCGCGCTGGACGAAATCAAGCAATACCTACAGAACCCGCCAGTGCTGGCTGCTCCGGTCAAGGAAAAGCCTCTCATTCTGTATACAACCTCCCTTGAAGGTTCTTTAGGCGCATTATGGGCACAAAAGGACGACCAAGGGAGGAGAGAGCCCTCTACTATTTGAGTCGAGTTCTACTGGGGGCAGAAAGCAATTATTCTCCCATCGAAAAACACTATCTAGCATTGATCTTCGCGATAACGAAGCTCAAGCACTATGCGTTGGCGCATGAAGTCCGTCTCATATCGAAGGTGGATCCTCTCAAGTATTTGATGTCAAAGGCCATATTGAAGGGGCGACTCGCTAAATGGGCCCTGCTCTTGATGGAGTTCTCAATAACATATCAGCCTCTTAAGGCAGTGAAAGGCCAGGCCATCGCCGACTTCCTCGCCGAGCATCCGATACCTGCCGATTCTCCTTTGAATTGCGAACTGCCAGACGAACACGCGTTTGACACGATCGACGGTGATGGCACCCGATGGGAACTTTACTTTGATGGAGCGTCTTCCATGAAGAAGCGCAAGCAAAGCACCCCCATAATCAAATCAGGGGCAGGCCTCATCTTCGTAACTCCACAAGGAGGGATAATGCGCTTTGCCTTCTCCTTAACAGAGCCAAGGACAAACAATGAAGCCGAATATGAAGCTTTGATAGCAGGTCTCGAGATCGCCATCGACATGGGAATTGAAGACCTCCTCATATACGGAGACTCTCAATTGGTCGTTAGTCAAATAAACGGCGACTACCAAATGTGCAAACCAGAACTGGTGAAGTACGGCGAGAGAGTACAGCAACTGCTGACCCAAGTACCTTCCTACACCTTGGAAAGCATATCGCGTGCGGAAAATAGCAAGGTGGATGCATTAGCCAAGCTTGCTAAAGAATTGGCCGATGAGAACCTCGATGACGTAAGAATCGTAGTACAAAGCCGTCGAGTTCTTGCACCGGCAGAAATATCTCCGGAGCCGTCTAAGGAAAAAGGAGCGACTGAGCAAATGGCTTTGCAAGTAAAAGACCAGGAGAAGGTTGAGGATTGGAGAGAAGTCTTCATAGACTACTTCAAATCCCGTCGAACGCCTGAAGACGCGTCCTCAAAACATCAGCTCATGAAGCGAGCCCTATCTTTCGCCTTCGTCAATGACATCCTGTATAAGAGATCATTTGACTCTTTATGGCTAAGATGCCTGGGATCCGAAGAGGCAAAGAGAGTCGTCCAAGAAACTAACGACGGACTCTGCGGTTCTCACCAAGCCGGGCCGAAGATGAAGCTGAAGATCAAACGGATGGGTTATTATTGGCCCACGATGATCCAAGACTGCCTTGAGTATGCGAAGCAATGCCACTCGTGCCAGATTCACGGGGACTTCATCCACCAACATCCGAATCCGCTACATCCGACAGTGGCTAGCTGGCCGTTCAAAATGTGGGGGACTAACATAATCGGCCCCATCGAACCAGCAACGTCCAGAGGACATCGATTCATTTTGGCGACAACTGATTACTTCTCCAAATAGGCAGAAGCAGTACCGCCGAGGGAGGTAAAGACGGAGAATATAGTCCACTTCTTCAAGACGCACGTCATTTATCGGTTCGGAACTCCGAGATGGATTATCTCCGATAACGGACCAGCCTACAAAAGCCACAAGATCAGCCGCTTCGCACAACAACACAACATAGACTGGAGATACTCACTAGTTTATAATCCCCGAGCTAACGGTCTAGCTGAGGCTTTTAACAAGACCTTAACGAAGATCGTGAAAAAGACGGTGTCTCGAAATAAAAAGGACTGGCATGAGAGACTTCATGAAGCTCTCTGGGCGTATCGGACCACGTTCAAGACGGCCACGAACACAACGCCGTACGCATTGGTATTCGGTACAGAGGCGGTACTCCCCCTCGAGATAGAGTTACCCTCTCTACGAGTGGCAGTTCATTACGAGCTAACGGACGAAGAGAATGCTCACCTTCGGCTTGAGGAGCTCGACGCCCTTGATGAAACCCGGCTCATAGCGCAACAAAATCTGGAAGCTTACAAAGCAAAGATGACACGCTCATATGAAAGATTGACTAGGCCGAGAATATTCCGCCAAGGAGAACTCGTGCTAGTGGTCAAAAGACCTATGATCCCCAATCGTTCCAAGCGGGGGAAATTCGAGCCGAACTATGAAGGCCCATATATCATAGACAAGGTCTACCGGGGTGGAGCCTATTTACTCATGGAACATGCATGGTGAAAGGCCCTTTAGGCCCATAAACGGTCGCTTCCTGAAGAAGTACTACGCTTGACGATTCACGGCCTAGGTCAATGATAGATGACGACGCCTATGTCCGCTCTCTATCTTTCTAAGCCCAAACTCTATAAGTAATAGCCGGCTAACGGACCGAAACGTCCTTAAACTAACAACGGACCGAAATGTCCTAAAACTAACAACGGACCGAAACGTCCTTAAACTAACGATGGGCTGAAACGTCCTTAAACTAACGACGGACCGCTATGTCCTAAAACTAGCTGTTGCCCGAGATGTCGATAAACTACAGTGGATTGCAGCATCCAAAAGCTGATACAAAAAAAAGAATAAAAAAAAGAAGAAAAAAGAAAAAAGTAAACGGTATGTCCATAAGCAAAATGGGCACGGATGAAAACCCGAAAGGGCTCCGTGAATAAAAACAGCAGGGCTACCAGTGAGTTTTGTGAAAACCCGAAAGGGCGCAATCTCGTTAAAAGACACTTGCAAGGTGCTCTCGACTTTGTAAGGAGAAACCACCTGCGTGAGATCCTTACGACTCACAAGGGAGAAACACACTTAGGGATCCCCACGATTTCTAAGGAGAAACACACTTGCGAGATCCTCACGACTCGTAAGGAGGGACCCTCCCAGATCATAAGATTTGAAAGTTTTAAGCTACATGGACCTAAACCTGTTCTCAAGCAGCCCCCACAACCTCCGATACTGCCCTACAAGCGGCTCAATGCTGACCCTTGTATACAATTCACGGGCGCGAATAAACATTTCCCTAACAAAATCCCATCCGTGACTAGGGATATGTGTACATGGTGAACAACCCTTGTAAGTCCTCTCGACTCATAACGAGAAAACACTCTTATAAAATCCTTACGACTTATAAGAGATCATACACTTAGGAGTCCTCACGACTCCTAAGGAGAAAACGCACCTACGAGATCCTTACGACTTGTAGGGAGAAATACCTTCATGAGACCCTTACGGCTCATGAAGTCAAAAGCCTTAGTCGACAGGATCCTAACCCTGTTTACTAAGCCACCTTTGTTCGACATCGACAGAGGCAAATGATGATTCGCTCTTAGCCATATCCCAATTATAGCAGTGCTGATGCCGAAACCGGTGTCTAATTCCAAGCTTGCAGCAAGAAGTTGACAAGCCACACATGCATACGAAATAGCCGAAATGAAGGGGAAACTTGCAAACAAAATCAGCAAGTAAAAAAATGTATGCATGCAAAATAGCCGAAATGATTGGGCAACTCGCAATAAAAGCAGCAAGTAAAAATAAAACAAATAGCCGAAATGATTGGGCACCGCGAAAAATAGCCGAAATGATTGGGCAATCACGATTTTCGCGATGTAAAAAGCTGAAATGATAGAGTATCGCGGAAAGAAATAAAAAAATTGAAAGAATGAAACTTTATGCCCTACAGGTGATATCATGTCAATCCCTGTATACAATCCAGGAGCGCAAACAAAGAGGGAATCACACCCTTCCTGTAGGGTTCCTAGGCACTCTTGTGAAGGTTCAAAAGGCATCAAACATGCCCGGATTAAATTTTAGACGTGCCGAACAACCCAAAGCCGGGATCTTTGCTAGATTATTAGGGTTTAACATGCATTAAGATAACTTTTATCTAAGTGTGAGGGATTACAACCTTTGTAGTCCGCTCCTTCACTTTACAAGCTCCGAGTAGAAGTCCCTTTGCCGCGATCCATGATCTCCCGGACTCATGAGAGGCTCCACGACTCGAACGATCCATTCTAGCTTGTCGTATTCCAAATCTCCGATGATCTATCTTGAAGTTGCTTCGACTCAAGCTTTCTCACTCAAAAGAGAAGAACACACTAATCCCATGGGCTAGATGAGATGAGGATGAGAGAGTAGTGATTTTGCTTTCTTTTTAAATCATTTTCTCAATTTTTATCATCACTTTAGGATTTTCAAGAGAGCTTATCAAGAGAGAAGAAGAAGCTAATGGAAAATATAATCCTTAGATAAATCCTTTTGTGATGAATAGAATATAAACCATATGATTGAATTATTAACCATGGTCAAGGATGAGTGGCTAAAAATGAGTAGAGAATAAACTAGGGTTAGGGTTTGGTTGAGTTAAGAATGTGTCATCAACAAATATCTTAAACATGACAAAAGAATAAAGCTTCTAGAATGTGCATGAAGTTACTAACCCAAATCAAACCCTAACCTCAATTAATCATCCTTAAACATGTTTAACAATTAATCATATCATGTCACAATAATATATATCATATATATATTATATATTTGCAACAAAAGAAAATAATACAATTAACATATATCGCATATATATCAATGTATCATCCACTGAGAAAATGAAATAATAAAGCGAGCCAATATTAGATAATGTAATACAATATATCATATATATTATTATACATTAAATCATCGAATCAACACTTGAATCGATGATCCGGCTATATCGAATATTACCGACTAATATATCATGTACCGATTCATCGAATCAATACTTGATCCGATGACCCGGTTCATATCCATATATCGCGAGAATATAATACGGTATCCCATATCTCATTATTCACGCTCCTGCGCATATCACATATGCGCCACTACTCCGTTTCGCCTGAGTCAAGAAACCTCTGTGTAGGACTCTAAAGAATCGTCAATACGCCGGTAGCAGGTGATGATCATATCAAACACCCACAAGCTGCAAGCGGTCAGCTAAACGTAACAGCCACCCAGGTATTGAGCGATCAGAAGATCAACAAGCTAGCCTGTGCGTTCTCCTGTGAATCCAACCAGTAACACTCCCGTACAGTCCGGTCTGTTCGTCTGATATGTCGCATATCAAGTCTAGGGGTGGTATACGTCAGACCCCAGTAACCGATAAGTCGTGTCGATGTATGGCTCATAACGGGTCGAGAAACTACTAGTAACACTTACCAGTAAATCTCTATATCAGCCCTGGCCAGGGACTTCCAGTTATAGCCAATCGAACACAGCACAACATCAACTCCCTATACCGGGAGAGACGAATCCCCTCCTATCGCTCATTGCCTCCATGTGATTCGGGACTGTACCCAAAAGCCACCGTTTTGCACGCCCTCTTGGACGTGGTAAGGTGGAAATCAAAGCACAGTGGGAATCACACAAGACTCTATGACGATCTCGGGTCTACAGACTACCCTGTACCAGTGTCACCGGAGAACTGCCATCTGACGTGTGGTATATCACCATCTGGGAGTTCTCGGCGAGTCTGTCCAGTGTACCCAGTCTCCACTGAGCACCCGTACACCATCTTTGATGTCTAACACCGATGGATATGTGATCATCCATCGCCCATCATATGGGTCAAGATGCGTATACGCTAGTCTACTCTGGTGTATCGATGCCCTGTCTCGATATACCCTCGACTAGGAACAGTTATAGGATGTACTCATCGACTACCGCGGCCCCACTAGTATGATCTCATCATAGTCCCAGTAGTCGAGTACAGATCCTAAGGGCTTTATCAACATGTGAGAGAAAAACAGTAAACCAATACAAGTCAACATGTTAAGATAAAGTGAAACCAAATAGCATACTATCATGACGAGCAAGAAAGTCATCTCTATATATATCCAAGCATCCATTATAATATACATCATATGTACAACAATGGCCTCTAGGGCATATACATAACTAACAATCTCCCACTTGCACTAAGGCCAGCTGCTGTAGTATCTCATACCTAGCATCCCGAATAATCTCTCAAACTGTATCTGGGGAATAGCCTTCGTGAATGGATCCGCAGTGTTGTCCTTCGTATCTACTCTCCTGACCTCGATCTCCCGGCGATCAACTATCTCCCCGATCAGGTGATACCGCCTCAGAATATGTCTGGACTTTTGATGGGATCTGGGTTCCTTGGCCAAAGCCACAGCTCCATTGTTATCGCAATACAGAGGTATTGGATGCTCAATGGATGGAACCACACCAAGTTCATTAATGAACTTCTTGATCCAGACAGCCTCTTTGGCAGCATCGTTGGCAGCGATGTATTCAGCCTCCATCGTTGAGTCTGCAACGGTATCCTGTTTGGAACTCTTCCAACATACCGCCCCTCCATTGAGGGTAAAGACAAAACCCGAATGCGACTTAGAGTCGTCCTTATCACTTTGGAAGCTGGAATCGGTAAAGGACTCCACCTGGAGTTCTCCGTTACCATACACCAAGAACATCTCCTTAGTCCTTCGCAAGTACTTGAGAATGTTCTTCACAGCTGTCCAGTGACTCTCTCCAGGATCTGCTTGATACCGACTCACTACACTTAGTGAGTATGCTACATCGGGTCTGGTACATAGCATCGCATACATGATAGAGCCTACTGCCGAAGCATAGGGTATCCCTTGCATGCGAGCTCTCTCCAAATCAGTCTTGGGAGACATCTCTTTGGAGAGAGTGAGTCCAGAGATCGTGGGCTGGTTCCCACGTTTGGATTCTTCCATACTAAACCTCTTTAGTATGGTGTCAATGTACCTGGATTGGGACAATCCCAGTATCCGTTTAGATCTATCTCTATAGATTATGATTCCCAATATGCAGGAGGCATCACCTAGATCTTTCATTGAGAATCTCTGTGATAAGAAGAGCTTGACTGATTGCAGCATAGGAATATCATTTCCTATCAAGAGTATGTCATCCACGTACAATACGAGGAAGACAACCTTACCCTCTGCTACCTTCTTATAGATACAAGGTTCATCTATATTTTTGATGAAGTCAAACTCTTTGACTACAACATCAAAACAATGTTCCAACTCCGCGATGCTTGCTTTAACCCATAAATGGATTTAAGCAGCTTGCACACCTTTCCGCTGCTCCCACTATCTACGAAGCCCTCTGGCTGAGTCATGTACACGCTCTCTTCTAAATCACCGTTTAGAAAGGCGGTCTTAACATCCATTTGCCAGATTTCGTAGTCATGGTATGCAGCAATGGCAAGTAAGATCCGGATGGACTTAAGCATAGCCACTGGAGAAAAGGTTTCGTCATAATCCACACCTGGTCGTTGATGAAAACCCTTTGCTACAAGTCTAGCTTTGAAAGTCTCAACTTTTCCATCTACACCAAATTTCTTTTTAAAGATCCACTTGCTCCCAATGGGTTTTACCTCTTCAGGAGCATTTTCCAAAGTCCATACTTTGTTGGTGTACATGGATTCCATCTCAGATCGCATTGCATCCAGCCATTTCACAGAGTCACCACTCGTGATGGCCTGCTCGAAACTAGTCGGGTCATCATCATCCATGATGCAATCCTCGCTTCCACCATCAATGAGAAAACCATAGTATCTCTCAGGTGGATGAGAAACCCTACTAGATCGGCGGAGAGGCTGGGGTTCGTCGGGTACTACTGAATCCTCTGGTTCCAATAAATCATCAGTTGTAGTCTGTGGTGCTGGAACTTCTTCCAGCTCTACCTCTTTGCCACTAATTTCTTTAGCAAGAAATTCCTTTTCTAAAAAGGTGGCATATTGAGAAACAAACACTTTTTGTTCCTCAGCGTGATAGAATATATATCCATAAGAATCTTTTGGATATCCTACAAACTTACATATACCTGATCTTGCCTCGAGTTTGTCCGGATTTTGCTTTTTAACATAGGCCGGACAACCCCATATCTTAACTTGTTTAAGAGATGGTCTCTTCCCATTCCATATCTCATATGGGGTGGTAGGCACTGATTTAGTTGGAACTCTATTCAATAGATATGTGGCTGTTTCCAGCGCATAACCCCAAAAGGAGATAGGTAACTCAGCCTCGCTCATCATAGAGCGCACCATATCTAATAGGGTGCGATTCCTCCGCTCCGAAACACCGTTGTGCTGTGGTGTATAAGGAGGAGTAAGCTGAGAGAGAATCCCATTCTCTTTTAGATAATCTAGGAACTCATTGCTTAAGTATTCACCTCCTCGATCAGATCGAAGAATTTTAATAGTTTTGCCCGTTTGATTCTCTACTTCGTGCTTATATTCTCTGAATTTCTCAAAAGCTTCAGACTTGTGTTTCATCAGGAACACATATCCGAATCTTGAGAGATCGTCAGTGAATGTAATGAAGTAGGAAGAACCGTTCCTGGCATGCGTAGACATGGGACCGCATACATCACTATGTACCAGTCCTAAGAGTTCGGTAACTCTTTCTCCGTGTCCACTAAACGGAGCTTTGGTCATTTTTCCTTTGAGACATGAATGGCAAGTATCATAAGATGATAATTTGAACGGATTCAAATAACCATCTCTATGTAACTTAGCCAGTCGTGTCGCATTGATATGACCAAGTCTACAATGCCACAAGAAGGATTCGTTCATATCCGAACTTTTCCTCTTGTGTGTGTTTTGTATATTCAGGACTGTATTCTGATTTAGAATGAATATGCCATTATGTAACGAGCCTGATGCAATCAACTTTTGATTTAGGAATATGTTCATAACATTATCCTGTACTACAAAATTATATCCCTCTTTACTCAATAAAGAAACTGATATAATGTTGCACATCATGTTCGGTATATAATAACACTCATTCAGAATCAGTGTATTACGACTTGGTAATACAAGGTGATATTCGCCAACTGCTTTGGCTACAATACTTGCACCGTTCCCTACTTGAACGGAATGATCACCTTTTCCCAGTTCTCTACCTTTACGTAGCCCATGTAACTGTTTACATATGTGGGATCCTGATCCGGTATCTAATACCCAGGACGTAGGGTGAACTGAGAAACAGTTCTCAATAACTAACACACCCGAAGAAGATGCATCAACATGCATGTTCTTTTGGGCGGCGTGAGAATCTAGATATTCTCCTGTTTCCTGTTCAGTCTTATAACTCTTACAAGAAAGAACGGGTCCAACGTTCCCCTGCTCAGTACAACAATTAGGTTCAGTCAATACATCCATATTATTATCTTGATTATGGCATGACATGGTCGCTACCTGGAGAGAGAGAGAAGAAAACACTTTAGCGTATGCTCTTGCAAGATTAGATTGGTTATTATCTTATCTAATCAGGATGTCTCCCACTGTTTTTATCAAATCTACCTTAAAACCCTAAAAGATAAGATTAGCCGGGATTAATTACACCTTACAATTTCGTCAATCTTTCAGCCAGATCAGTGTCGGTACTTTGAGGGAGGTTCCCCGTGCTCTCGCACAGACCTAATTAATGTAAACCTCGTTTTCCCAGAGGCGTAACCCCGTTAACACTTTTTTAGACACCTACTTGAATGACTAATTGTCCTGTGTAAAACTCTCCCAGGAGTAACACTTACTCGCAGTGGGTATCGGGATCCAACTATCTCATAGGAGGTATGCAATCTCATTGCAAATTTCAACACTTGAAATTCTCGATAATGTTTTTTACCCCTAGTGTCTTATGACCTTAACTATGGTCAACAAATCATAAGCACTAGTCAAGTTCTACCCGTCATTTCTTGATTAATTTAGACCCACCCACATGACCCTTAACTATGGTCAACAAAGTCATATGACTGTCCTAATTAATCACATCTTATGTTATATAGGAAAACATCACTTAGCTACCGTACACTGCGCCTTAACTATGGTCAACAAACGCAGCACGAATACTAAGTACTCTATTTTCCTAAAATGACGGAGGGCTACGCAGGTTTTTCAGAAAACCCTGAGCGTAATGAACTTGATATCGTCGTAGAATCGAGTGAAGTTTTTGAAAAGGAGTGTTTTTGAGGCTTTTCTTAGTTTCGCTAAAGGGGTCACTCCCGGTGAAGGGATCGTCGGCCCTTTCCTCATCGAAAAAGGTGCAGGATATATCATATATACCGCTGTGCAAAGCAAAATACTAAAAGCAATCAAAAGACAAACCGCGTTTTGTAGCATTTGCCAGTTTTGCTAAAAGAGTCACTCCCGGTGAAGGGATCTCGGTCCTTTCCTCATCGAATAAGGTGCAGGATATATCGTATATATCACTGTGCAAAGCAAAACTGTAGCTACCCTTTTTATAAAGTTTTGATTCTACAACATCTTTAGGTTTCTTTTCTTTTATTAATCACATTAATAAAAATCCCATCAGCTTATGCTTCCTAAGCATCACAGAAGAAACGAAAGCAGTAATATTTATATATCAGCATATATATATAGTATAAGCATTCATCTCAGGCAGTAATATGATCTCATCACAGAACATTGCAGCAGAAGAACATATATGAAATATTGGATATACTAGGACGTCCGTGTTTTCAATACGATCCTGTATAAAACACGGATTCCACGGTCGCGACGAATAGCCAAACCCACATCCCAAGACCCCTACGAGAGCGGCAAGTAACACTGCCAATTCTAGGGTTAGGAGACCCGGTCTCGACTCCTCGAGATGGCCTCCCACTGGACCCTAGAACCCGGTTACTTGTGCTCCCCTCCTTGGGTCTACCTAATGCGGAAAAGTAAATAATATACACTGGTGACATCAACCGCAACCAGGAAGTGCCCCAAATAAAAGAATATTACATTACAAATGAATTTTACATGAATGAAAATAAAAACCCTCATCTCACATAAAACCCCCGGCTATTCAGAACGCGACGATCCAATATAACATATCACAGCAACACATAATATCTTATATCATCAACGTAAGTAAATATGTGCATCCCAATTGTCGTTGAATCATATAGCAACGAAACCGGCGATCTCACATATTACACTTACGGTCACAGAAAAGAAAGTGTAAAACTACAATATTTGGAATCCACAATCACTTTAGACATCGTAAATCCGAAATATCACATACTCCGCATTTCATGCCTAACTTTATGAATTCCACATATTGTATCACATTCCAGATAAATAGACAGTATTAAACTTTCCGAACAGATAATCAAACACCCAAAATTTTCCAAAGTGCTCAACTCTTGAGCGGAGTTCAAATAATCCCAGAATATGTCACAGTACCGGTGATCCAGCCGTAGAAGGGTCAAGCCAACGCCTCACATGTGGCACGCCGTACTGCCCCAAACCCGAAGGTTCAAAAGGCAGTTCAAGACGGTCACATAATCGAGTTAAGGTTTGTGTCTTCTAGAGGGTCCACCGCTTAACTTGTACAATTTTTCCGAAAGATTTAAACCCGAATAAATTTCAACACTTGAAAGTTTGCCGTACCGGGAAACAGTAAGTTAATGATATCCGTTCAAATAGTTTAACAGTTTCTAAATATCCGGAAAGAAATACGAATTTAAATATTCCGATCGAGTCTACTATTACAAAACAAACCCCAGAATTTTAAACACCTGGAACAGATTAAAAATACCCAGAATAGTCAGCAAGTACCTACGGTCTATACCATGAAGCCACGTGTCCCAATCATACAATTCAGCCGCGGAACCGCCGCGAGAATCATGTTCTTGCCGCGGTTCCGCGCTCAGATTGTGGAATTGTGGGCACGTGTTTCATGGTATTTCTTAGAATTCCTTGCTGATTTTTTTACATATTTTTAATTCAGAAAAATCCCAAAATTTAAAAAATTTCCAGAGAGGGGTCAAATTTCGTCGTTTCGGGTTCGATCAGAGTTTTAACTTCGTAAACACATCGCCTAATGCTCTAGCTAGGCTCTGATACCACTGTAGGGTTCCTAGGCACTCTTGTGAAGGTTCAAAAGGCATCAAACATGCCCGGATTAAATTTTAGACGTGCCGAACAACCCAAAGCCGGGATCTTTGCTAGATTATTAGGGTTTAACATGCATTAAGATAACTTTTATCTAAGTGTGAGGGATTACAACCTTTGTAGTCCGCTCCTTCACTTCACAAGCTCCGAGTAGAAGTCCCTTTGCCGCGATCCACGATCTCCCGGACTCATGAGAGGCTCCACGACTCGAACGATCCATTCTAGCTTGTCGTATTCCAAATCTCCGATGATCTACCTTGAAGTTGCTTCGACTCAAGCTTTCTCACTCAAAAGAGAAGAACACACTAATCCCATGGGCTAGATGAGATGAGGATGAGAGAGTAGTGATTTTGCTTTCTTTTTAAATCATTTTCTCAATTTTTATCATCACTTTAGGATTTTCAAGAGAGCTTATCAAGAGAGAAGAAGAAGCTAATGGAAAATATAATCCTTAGATAAATCCTTTTGTGATGAATAGAATATAAACCATATGATTGAATTATTAACCATGGTCAAGGATGAGTGGCTAAAAATGAGTAGAGAATAAACTAGGGTTAGGGTTTGGTTGAGTTAAGAATGTGTCATCAACAAATATCTTAAACATGACAAAAGAATAAAGCTTCTAGAATGTGCATGAAGCTACTAACCCAAATCAAACCCTAACCTCAATTAATCATCCTTAAACATGTTTAACAATTAATCATATCATGTCACAATAATATATATCACATATATATTATATATTTGCAACAAAAGAAAATAATACAATTAACATATATCGCATATATATCAATGTATCATCCACTGAGAAAATGAAATAATAAAGCGAGCCAATATTAGATAATGTAATACAATATATCATATATATTATTATACATTAAATCATCGAATCAACACTTGAATCGATGATCCGGCTATATCGAATATTACCGACTAATATATCATGTACCGATTCATCGAATCAACACTTGATCCGATGACCCGGTTCATATCCATATATCGCGAGAATATAATACGGTATCCCATATCTCATTATTCACGCTCCTGCGCATATCACATATGCGCCACTACTCCGTTTCGCCTGAGTCAAGAAACCTCTGTGTAGGACTCTAAAGAATCGTCAATATGCCGGTAGCAGGTGATGATCATATCAAACACCCACAAGCTGCAAGCGGTCAGCTAAACGTAACAGCCACCCAGGTATTGAGCGATCAGAAGATCAACAAGCTAGCCTGTGCGTTCTCCTGTGAATCCAACCAGTAACACTCCCGTACAGTCCGGTCTGTTCGTCTGATATGTCGCATATCAAGTCTAGGGGTGGTATACGTCAGACCCCAGTAACCGATAAGTCGTGTCGATGTATGGCTCATAACGGTTCGAGAAACTACTAGTAACACTTACCAGTAAATCTCTATATCAGCCCTGGCCAGGGACTTCCAGTTATAGCCAATCGAACACAGCACAACATCAACTCCCTATACCGGGAGAGACGAATCCCCTCCTATCGCTCATTGCCTCCATGTGATTCGGGACTGTACCCAAAAGCCACCGTTTTGCACGCCCTCTTGGACGTGGTAAGGTGGAAATCAAAGCACAGTGGGAATCATACAAGACTCTATGACGATCTCGGGTCTACAGACTATCCTGTACCAGTGTCACCGGAGAACTGCCATCTGACGTGTGGTATATCACCATCTGGGAGTTCTCGGCGAGTCCGTCCAGTGTACCCAGTCTCCACTGAGCACCCGTACACCATCTTTGATGTCTAACACCGATGGATATGGGATCATCCATCGCCCATCATATGGGTCAAGATGCGTATACGCTAGTCTACTCTGGTGTATCGATGCCCTGTCTCGATATACCCTCGACTAGGAACAGTTATAGGATGTACTCATCGACTACCGCGGCCCCACTAGTATGATCTCATCATAGTCCCAGTAGTCGAGTACAGATCCTAAGGGCTTTATCAACATGTGAGAGAAAAATAGTAAACCAATACAAGTCAACATGTTAAGATAAAGTGAAACCAAATAGCATACTATCATGACGAGCAAGAAAGTCATCTCTATATATATCCAAGCATCCATTATAATATACATCATATGTACAACAATGGCCTCGAGGGCATATACATAACTAACACTTTCTCCCCAAGCTTCATCAGAAGGAGAGGCCAAATCTCAATGGTTCGTAGACAGCCTAGAGATCATCTCGATATTCGTCTCATTACAACAGACACAACATCAAGCAAACCGGAACAGCAGCAACTCCCAGTTCCATGACTCGGCGGTATACAGATGACCGAGAGTCAAACTCTGACTCCGTGAAATGCGGATAAAGTCAACCCTTCCTGGTTACGTGGAACGTGGCTTATGTCACTCCTGACCCTATGGAAAACGTCCAGAGCGGAGCCTGGTCCTCGCAGAACACGGCAGTGAACCCGTGGGAAGCATCCAGAACAAAATTCCTGGCTACGTGGAATGTGGCTTATGTCACTCCTGACCCAGTGGAAAACGTCCAGAGCGGATCCTGGTCCTCGCAGAGCACGGCAGTGAACCCGTGTGAAGCATCCAGAGCGGAGCCTGGTCCTCGCCGAACACGGCAGTGAACCCGTGGGAAGCATCCAGAGCAAAATTCCCGGTCACGTGGAACGCGGATTATGTCACTCCTGACCCCGTGGAAAACGTCCAGAGCGGATCCTGGTCCTCGCAGAGCACGGCAGTGAACCCGTGTGAAGCATCCAGAGCGGAGCCTAGTCCTCGCCGAACACGGCAGTGAACCCGTAGGAAGCATCTAGAGAAAAATTCCTGGCTACGTGGAACGCGGCTTATGTCACTCCTGACCCCGTGGAAAACGTCCAGAGCGGATCCTGGTCCTCGCAGAGCACGGCAGTGAACCCGTGTGAAGCATCCAGAGCGGAGCCTGGTCCTCGCCGAACACGACAGTGAAACCGTGGGAAGCATCCAGAGCAAAATTCCTGGTCACGTGGAATGAGGATTATGTCACTCCTGACCCCGTGGAAAACGTCCAGAGCGGATCCTGGTCCTCGCAGAGCATGGCAGTGAACCCGTGTGAAGCATCCAGAGCGGAGCCTGGTCCTCACCGAACACGGCAGTGAACCCGTGGGAAGCATCCAGAGAAAAAGGTCGGACTGTGTGGTCCTTAAACCCACGGACTATGATGTCCTTAACCTCGACCGTGATGTCTTAAAACTAAATATCGGACTGTGAGGTCCTTAAACTCATGGACTATGATGTCCTTAACCTCGACCGTGATGTCTTAAAACTAACAACGGACTGTAAGGTCCTTAAACTCACGGACTATGATGTCCTTAACCTCGACTGTGATGTCTTAAAACTAAACAACGGACTGCGGAGTCCTTAAATCCACGGACTATGATGTCCTTAACCTCGACCGCGAGGTCTTTAAACTACGGTATCTTGGAAAATGTCCAGAGCGGAGCCCGGTCCTCGCAGAACACGGCAGTGAACCCGTGGGAAGCATCCAGAGCAGCCCCTGACTCCGTGAAATGCGGATAAGGGCAACTTCACCCATCACTTGCGGGTCCCCACGACTCGCAAGGGAGTAAATTCTCATGTGAGATCCTTATTTCCTCCAGTCAGAGCAAAGCTCTGTTTGAATTTCAAAAAATTCAAAAATTGAAACAACGCTTCAGATTCCTTGCGCTGCGCGCAACGCGCCACGTGTCAAAAACAGATACGTCAGCGCTGCGCCCAAGACAGCGCACCCAATCAGAGCAAGGCTCTGTTTTAAAATAAAAAGAAAGGAAGCAACGCTTCAGCTGACTTGCGCTCTGCGCTGCGCGACACGTGTCAGCGCAGTTGCGCTGCGCTCTGCGCTGCGCGACACGTGTCAAGCGCAGGTGCGCTTGCGCCAACTGTGCCAGAATTTAAACAATAAAATTTTGGAAAGATCTTTCTAATCATGTTAAAACAATAAGATTATCTTCTGTAAAACAGAAGCCCTAGGATCAAAGATCCAGCGGTGAGGAAACATCCCTAAATCAATCAGAGAAAGATCTCTTTAACTGATTTAACAAATCAATTGGCACTATATAAAGGCCCCTAGACTCCAAGTCTAAAACACACACAGATACACGGAGATAGAGATACAGAGAGCTCTTATAAAAACTTTGAGAAGAATTCAAAGAGAAAGAAAAAAGGTAAACCTTTGAATAAAAGAAGATTTTCTTCTAAAAAGATCAATGATCTAAGAACAAGATCAAGATCTTGGATAAAAATAAAAATAAAAAGAAAAAGAGAGAAAAAAGATCAAAAAGAGATCTAATTGAAAAAGGATAAAAAAGAAGTAATTTTACTTCTTTATTAGATCTTTCGATCTATATAAAGGCATTGCCTTTTGATGAACCACTGGTTCTTGAAATTTGAGGTAGAACCTCTCTGAAAAAAGAAAAACTTGTTTTCTTTGATCTAAATTTGATCAAGATATTAAACAGTGCCTTGCACTTTTGAAATTTGCACTGTTGAGCTCCTCGGATTGGCGCAAGCCACCAGAGAGCGCCACGTGTCAATCACAGAACAACTGCGCCTTGCGCTTCTAAAAACAAAGCACTGCACTCTTGGTTCGGCGCAAGTCACCAGAGCGCGCACGTGTCTGCAGTGCACTGGCGCAGCGCACTGCGCTAACAGACTTGCGCTCACCAGCGCGTGACACGTGTCACCTCCACATGAATTTGCGCCTTGCGCTTCTCAATTGGCGCAAAGCGCCTGACAATCCAAGTGGGACACTGTCAGAACATTTAATGCAGTGCATTATTAAGGGCAGAGCCCAATTAAAAGGTCTATCAGACCAAATAAAAATGCAATGCATTATTAAAAAAAGGACAGAGCCCAATTAAAAAGGCCTAACAGGCCAAAATAAATGCTATGCATTTAATTAAAAAGCCCAATGCTGTGCATTATTTTAAAAAAAAGGGGCAGAGCCCAAGTAAAGGCCTAAACAGGCCAATCATGAACAAAATGTTAAGCATTTTCAAATGGACTTAACCCAATTCTGGCCGTAAGTCCTCAAATTAAATTGAATTGAGCACGACTGCTCTTTCAAATCAATTTACACCCGGTTC
This sequence comes from Agapanthus africanus, assembly GCA_030015575.1. NCBI lineage: Eukaryota > Viridiplantae > Streptophyta > Magnoliopsida > Asparagales > Amaryllidaceae > Agapanthus > Agapanthus africanus. The sequence continues at coordinate 186,962 of JASDDO010000156.1, read as the reverse complement.
AAGGGTACATCTCTGAACTCTTCTGATATTCGTCGTTGTAATCCCTCAACGTCGTCAGAGAGGTGACGAGTCTCGACAACCATACATTAATACTGTCACGCCCCGCTTCCCAGAGTACGCTAAAATAGGCACGTGACATAGCCAACCATGCTACCTGTGGTTAGGAAAAATCCTTCCACAGTCACATTACGGCTGTAGAGATATCAAGAACAGGAAAGTAAACTAACTATCTAGTACATGTCCATAAGCCAGAGTAAAAGAGTCAAGAAATGCTATAGTGTGCGGAAGCAAAAGATTAAATAAACACCTGGAAAGTAAGACTGGATACCGACATGATCCCTACTGCTCGATCTAACAACGACAAAACTCCTGATCAGTCTGCAACAAAGGTAGAGGATCTGGGTCATGCAAAACCCAGACGTCAGCGCGTCATAACATCAAGCAATAATAAATGAACAGGATACACGAGATATGCAGGCATGAATCATAAATAGTAACAAGTCAACAGGGATGTATAACAGTGAAGTGTATCAGTGTATGTGACGTGCAGTGATCAATCTAAACTGTGCTACTGGGTTGTCTACTCTAAAGTTTGTTTGAAATCAATTAATGTAATCCTCCATGTAACTCAAAGGATATGTCCCGTTACCCCCCGGGACCACGGATCAGGAATATATGAACCAAGAGTGGTTCTGTCCCGTTACCCCCCGGGACCACGGATCAAGATGTAAGAGTCACGAATGGCTCTGTCCCGTTACCCCCCGGGACCACGGATCAAGATGTAAGAGTCACGAATGGCTCTGTCCCGTTACCCCCCGGGACCACGGATCAAGTAATACCCTTTTAAGTTACACTTTAGTTTACACTTTTGATTTTCCCATACCCCCAAGGTTATGTGTTCAAGTCAGGTATTCAGTAATCAAGAACTAATGCCAACACAGGATCAGGTAAAAGCAGGTTTGTCTGGATAGACAACAGGAACGGTCCATGAGGACTACATGTTATGTTTGTTGGCATTAGACACAAGATCAGGTAACAGGTAAAGCCATGGTACATCAGGTCAAGCCAGGTAATGTATAAAGGTGTCATGTCATGTCAAGAGTGTACGGTACCATGTCATGTCAAGTAGGAAGTGTAACAGGTCATGTCAGGAAGCACAAGATGTCATGTGGGTGCTCATAATCAAACTAACATAAGTATGCGTATAAATAAACAAGCATGAGTACTATCAGAACAATAAACTGGAACATGTAATATGATATGCAAATAGATATAATTTCAAGGATATGGATGCACAGTTATCGATTAGGGTTACATTTATAGTTCCAATATTAATTAGGATGCAATTTATTAAACATGGAGTGTTAATATCACATTATTATGTAATAATGTGATCTATGGATGCAATTTTATGTATCTTAAATGCGATGGATGCAAACGGGTATCCGAAAAGTTATAAAACTCTAAAATGGTAATGTGGGATGTACAACTAAGCAATATGTGATATAAATATTGATATAATAATATTAGTATGGATAGCATATTCAAAGCGATTAATAACTATAAAAGTGGTATTGATTAACCATGCACAAGAAAGTTCCGTTCAGAAATTCAGCGTCACCCTAATTTGTAAAATAGCTTAAAAATAACAAACGTTCTCCAAAAGGGACGTGTCTTATACCAAAACAAAGATAATTCAATAAGGTTTTCAGTTTTATAAGTATAAGCATCTCAGGTTGTTCCTACAAAAAGTTATGAACATTCGAAGTTGAAAGTTTGCTGCTGGAATTTCCCTGGACAGCAGTTTGGAGACATTTTCATTTGTATTTTATGTTATTTAAACAATTTATTTTGTAAGTAAATATTTCATAGAGTTATATTATTCGGAGTTAGCTTCATAACGAACTAAAGAACGTATACTAATGATTTTTCTATGATTTATAATGAATTTTATAAGATAAGGTGTACAGTAAATTTCAGATTTGTCATATCCGATTTTTCAACGACGTTTCATGTGTAAACTATAATATTTTAAATATATAATATCATAAAATGCAGATTATAAACTAATTAAAGATAATAATAAGAAATATTATGACGATGTATATTTTAATTGATATGGATGCAGTATAACGTAATCTAGTATGTCACAAGATAAATTTTCATGATCTGGATTTAATATGATATAGACGGATGCAAACGGAACATCGAAACGTTATAAAATTAAACATGAGGTACTAGATTTAAACTATAGGTATGGTATTTATTTAAATAGGTATAAAATGAATTATATAGCATGTAGCAAGATTAACTTGCCTCGATGGGTCGCGAATCGGGAAAACGGAACGTTAACCGTCGGCGGGGAAAACTCGCGACGGCGCACGGTTCACGGAATGAACCCAAACGACGAACAAAGGAACCACACGGGTCGGGGTACCTCGCTGGAACGTCGAGAAGTGTCACCGGCACGACGGAATTCCGGCAACAAAAGAACAGTTAAAAAAAATGAGAAACGAAACATGAAGCAAGAAGATAAAGAATGATAAAGAGAAGTACGAAAGAATATATGAGAGAGAGAGAGAGAGAAAAAGTGGAGAGAGAGAGAGAGAGATAGCTGCAGGTGGGGGCCCACGGAATTAAAAGGAACGCGATTGGCTAAAGGGGAATCGTTAGTTAGGGATAAATATTAATTAAAGATTCAAAACATTTTAAGGAACGGTAGGATATATATATATAGGTTAATTTAAAGATTTAAAACATAGGTAATGAACAGTATGATATCAGGTTAGTTAGAAAAATATATGCGATGGTTTTAATAATATTAAAATTTGGGATTTTGGCGCCAAATAAAACATTTCCAAATCGCGCCCGGGTCGAGTCAAAAATTTGAAATTAAAATAATAGGATTTTAAGCGGGATCCAAATTTTAAAATTAAGTGTTTTATGATTAAAAAGCATACCCCCAAAATAGACACACATACGTGCACGTAGCCATCCAAACTCGCCCGTTTCACTGAACGGGATGAGAACACAATGCACGGACGCTACCACGAGGCTAGGGGTGTCAAGTAGGCCAAGATGAATATTTTCAATTTTATTTTAGATGCAAAAAATTTGTTATATGTAGAAATGACTTTGCCGGGTAAATTTTTACAGTAAGCAACAAACAAGCAAGTTAAATGAAATGAGTACCACATTATGCTCAAACAGTAACTGAAAATAGTAGCATTGGGCTCGGGTGTTACAAATACGGACTGTGGGGTCCTTAAACTCATGGACTAATGCATCCTTAAACAAATATGCGTCCCCAAAATGGGAATGATGGACCACCATGTCCCTAAACTGGTAATACGGACCGTGGGGTCCTTAAACTCATGGACTAATGCGTCCTTAAACAAATATTCGTCCCCAAAATGGGAATGATGGACCACCATGTCCCTAAACTGGTAATACGGACTGCGGGGTCCTTAAACTCATGGACTAATGCGTCCTTAAACAAATATCCGTCCCCAAAATGGGAATGATGGACCACCATGTCCCTAAACTGGTAATACGGACTGTGGGGTCCTTAAACTCATGGACTATTGCATCCTTAAACAAATATTCGTCCCCAAAATGGGAATGATGGACCACAATGTCCCTAAACTGGTAATACGGACTGTGGGGTCCTTAAACTCATGGACTAATGTGTCCTTAAACCAATATTCGTCCACAAAATGGGAATGCTGGACCACCATGTCCTTAAACTGGAAATGGAGCACCATGTCCCTAAACTGGCAATGGACCACTCTGTCTTTAAACTAGAACAATAAAGCCCGAATGTTCTTTTGTCGGATCTAAACGATCCTGTTAAGCTGATCTTAGTTTCAAATTAGACTAACGTATCCTTAACAAACGTTTGAATCGATCTTAGCCTAAAAAATGGCTAACGTATCCTTCAAACAGACTTTAGTCCCAAATTGGACTATAAATCTCCCAACCAACATTGGTTCAAGGGTACATCTCCGAACTCCTCTGATATCTGTCGTTGTAATCTTTCAACGTCTTCAGAGAGGTGACGAGTCCCGACGACCATACATTTAATGGACCACCATGTCCCTAAACTGGAAATGGACCACTATGTCCCTAAACTGGCCAATGGACCACTATGTCCCTAAACTAGAACAATAGAGCCCAAATGCTTTTTTGTCGGATCTAAACGATCCCGTTAAGTTGATCTTAGTCTCAAATTAGACTAACGTATCCTTAACTAATGTTTGAGTTGATCTTAGCCTTAAAAATAGCTAACGTATCTTCAAACCAAAACCCCAAACCCAAATCTAAGAAAATACGGATTTGGACTAATCCACGTCTTACGGGCGACGACATAAATTAGTCTCCGTATACAATCCACGAGCAACCACAAACAAAAAAAGCAAACACCCACGACACGAAGTGAACATCTGGAGAAGGAGAAAGTTGTTACCGCGATGCGGTAGCGTAATTAACTGCAGGGGCTTGCACCTGCAGGGAAGTGCGTCCCCACAATCAAAAACCCCTCAAGCGAGGGGGAATCTGATGAAGTCTGCTACATCGGCCACATCCGTCTAAACCTCCGATACTCGGTGCCATAAATCAACTTGGCATCCTCGGAGAGGTAGACGGATAAAACCAAATAGCATCTGCCCCGAATCTCAGGCAAGACGTCTCTACGTCGCGCCGTCATTCGGAGGGGAACAGATTCTGGCACGTCCGATGGGGCCTTTTCCTCTTTCCACTCCACACTTCGTGTGTCGTGTTCGCGAACTAATCGCGGTTTGCTGTGGTTGCCTGTGGATTTGAGGTACTTAGATTTGGTGTCTTGCTCCGTGCAGAAAACAGAAGATCAATGGCTTCAAACTGCACTACCTGCAACTACAACTCTCACCCCGTCCTTGCTGGAGGAGTGACTTACGGGCCCCGAGCGGCCTCCCTTTTCAAGATGCCAGTGGAGCAGATGGCTCGAGCCACCACTGGACTATTCTTCGGGACCATGCTCCTACCGATCAGCTTCAATACCTCAATGACGTCACAAGAAGCTCCAAAAAAGTCGGTCTTTGATCGGCTTACAACTACCGCGGCCCCTCTCAACGGGTCGCCCAACTCCACTGCCTCGGTTTTTAACAGACTAGGCCATAGCTCCAACGGGCCCATGAAGAAGCCTGCAATACCAGAAGGCGTAATCCCGAAGCGGATAACCAACCCTGCTCCCATTCCAGGCGAAATCACCAAGGTTGCTTCCCCTATTCGGAAGTCTTCTTTCGATCGGTTGGCCGTCCCCATTCAACGGACGTCGGTCTTTAAAAGGCTGATAACAGCGAATTCTGACCAACACAGGGGGCATGATGAGGTCACCCCTGCGGCTGAACCAACACCATCCACGCGACATGCTCGCCGTCGTCACTAGCGCCGAGTACGGAAGGCTGGGGGCAGCTCTCCCTCTGGATTTACTCTACCAGCTCCAACGGTGGGGTCGATGCTGCTGTTTCAACCGAGAACAGCTTTGAACTGCTCAACAAGGCACGTAGAAACTCTCCTACTGCAGTGCTGAAGAGAACTCCTTCACCTATGGGGAATGATACAAAGAAGAAGCTGGAGCAGCCCCCTCAACGGCTGTCTTCTAAAATTTACAAGGTCTGGTGTCAAGTCCAAGACTCTGTGATGGATCAAGACTATCTCTGCCGACAGAAAAAGATGATGGTTCGGCAGGAGAAGGACTATTCCGTCAAGCCAGAAAAAACAACAGCTAGCTGGGTGCCCACTGCAACGGCTCCCTCAACGTCAATCACTCAAAAGAAAAGGAGGCCGCAAAAAGCCCCTGTGAACATGGCGAACCATAAAAGCGCTGAATACAAACGCCCCAAGTCTGGGGGCAGGGTGGTGCACACTGTTTATATGGCTTCCGGAAAGGAGGAAAGCCGTGCTTCCACAGGTCATAGACCGCTTATGCGATCGGTGACTAAAGCTCAAGAGCAGCAGCAGAAGCTCCAAGAAATGATGACTGCGATAGCCGCGTTCACCGGGCCAAAAGAAAGCCAGAAGCATCCTCGGATCAGCGACAGGAGTAAGAAACCGATGCCAAATTCCTTCGCAGGATACTTGAAAAGAAGGACAGAGAAGCCGCAGAACAAGCGGCTAATGTAAAACAAATGTCGCTTCTCTTCCAAGACATGGTAGGAATGATGCTACAGCCGGACCCTCCAGCTGAAGACCCTCCGATCATTATTGAAGGCGATAGAGAGGAGAAACGTCAAATCCACCGCCGGCTCTTTCAACAGCCAAGGAGGAGACAATTTCCAAAACTGCACTGGATGACTATATAGCTCAGCAAATACGAGCTCACCAGGCAACTGAAGCGGCTGGGCAAACTGTTAAAACTGGACGACCCTACCTGGGCAGGTATGATCAAATCAAGTACTCACCAGGATATACGATCCCAAAATTCCATGTCTACAAGGGGACATGTTGTTAGTTATATGTATGCCCTAGAGGCCATTACTGTACATTGGATGTATATTGTGGTGGATGCTGGGACATATATAGGGAGGACTTTCTTGCTCGACATGATAGTATGCTATCTGGTTACACTTTACCTTAACGTGTACACTGATTGTCTCTCTCCGATACATGTTGGTAAAGCCCTTAGGATGTGTACTTGACTATCTGGACTATGATGCAAATCATACTAGTGGGGACATGGTAGTCCATAAGTACATCCTTCAAAGTCCCTAGTCGTGGGTGTATCAAGACGGGGCATCGATATACCAGAGTAGACTAGCGTGTACCTTCTCGACCCATACAGATGGGCGATGGATGATCCCATATCCATCGGTGTTTGACATCAGAGATGATATACGGGTGCTCAGTAGAGACTGGGTACACTGGACGGACTCGCCGAGAACTCCCAGATGGTATTATACCTTACGTCAGATGGCAGTTCTCTGGTGACACAGGTACAGAGTAGTCTGTTGACCCGAGATCGTCATAGAGTCTTGTGTGGTTCCCACTGTGCTTTGATTTCCACCTTACCACGTCCAAGAGGGCGTGCAAAACGGTGGTTTTTGGGTACAGTCCCGAATCACATGGAGGCAATGAGCGATAGGAGGGGATTCGTCTCTCCCAGTATAGGGAGTTGATGTTGCGCTGTGTTCGATTGGCTATAACCGGAAATCCCTGGCCAGGGTTGCTGAGATTTACTGGTAAGTGTTACCAGTAGTTTCTCGAATTGTTATAGACCTCATATCGACACGACTTATCAAGCTATTGGGGTCTGACGTTTACCACCCCTAGGCGAGATATGCGACATATCAGACGATCAGACCGGACTGTACGGTAAGTGTTACTGGTTGGATTCACAGGAGTGTGAGCGGGCTTGCTCGTCGATCTTCTGATCGCTCAATACCCTGGTGGCCGTTACGTTTAGCAGGCCGCTTGCGGCTTGTGGGTGTTTGATATGATCATCATCTGCTGCCGGCGTATTGACGAGTCTTTAGAGTCTTACACAGAGGTTTCCTGGCTCAAGCGAAACGAAATAGGAGCGCATATAAGATATGTGCGGGACCGAGAATAATACGTGTATGTGATACCGTATTCTATTCTCGCGAAGAATGTGTCGAATGGTTGTATGCGATATAACCTAGTTATCGAATCAAGGATTGATTCGATAAATCGATACATTGGATATTAGTCGGTTATATGCGATATGACCGGATCGTTAAATCGAGTGTTGATTTAATGATTTAATGTATAATTATATATATGATATATTAATTTACATTAACTAGTATTGGTTCGCTTTAAATGGATTTTCTCACTTGGATTGTGCACATTGTATATGTGATATACTTTTGTACACAAGTTTGTATCATGTTTGATGATACATGCTCACTATGGTTTGTGTAAAGATTAAACCATGGTTGTGTAATGGTTAGGGTTTTCATTTTCTTATTCATTTATTTATTTATTTCATTTATTTTATTTTGGAAAAGAAAATGGGAAAGATGGTGGCTTTCTTTGTTTGTATTTGAAGCTTCATGAAGCTTTGACTAAGTCACCATTTTGTCTCATGCTTAACCCTAACCATTCCACTTAACCCTAGTCTATTCTCTACACTTGGCCATGGTTACATTATGATAAGTATTCATTTTATTTCCTTTTTGAAAAATACTTATCATAATATTATCATCTTCTTCTTCTTCTTCTTCAAGATGAAGAACCTTGATTCCATCAATGGTGATTGATGAAAAAGAGTGAGAAATCCAAATATAATGTGAACCCACCTCCTATTTCTTCATCCTCTACCTCTTGCCAAGTAGTAGAGTGTGTTTTCTTCACAAGTTTCATGACTTGGTGAAGTGGGAGCTTGATCTTGTGATGCTTCGACGTAGATCATCTTCGGCACGAAGCCGACGACCTTGTCCGCCCATTTCTCCGATGAAGCCGATGCTAGAGCCCGGGATTCCATTTGGACAGCGAGGAGACTTCATCGTGGAGCCATGGAGGTGGAGAACCGGATCTACAAAGGTTGTATTTCCGTTTACTCTTAGTAAAGCTGTTTACTACTTCTAGTTTCGCCTAAATATCTAGTTAACGATCCGTAGTCTAGGGTTTCTCGGCACCCCTAAAATTTAAAATTGGCATGGTTGATGCCTTGTGAGACCTCTAGAGAGTGCCTAGGAACCTTACATAGGTAATCCCCATCATCATGTTGCCCAGTTCAGGGCTCTTTGTGGCAACACCGGCGGCGATGATAAGCTCCTGCTTCGCCAATTCGTCGGCAGCTTATCGGAGACGGCGTTTGAATGGTACTCCGAGCTTCCGAACGACTCCGTTTAAACTTTCGCTGAAATGGAGTTGTTGTTTACCCAGCGTTTCGCAAGCGCCAGCGAGCGTACTCTAATAACAGCTTTGATCAATGCAAGAGTAAAGCTGGGCGAAACTTGGGTTCAGTACGCAATCCGATGGCGGAACTTGTGGTCAAAATGCGAACAGCGTATCGAAGAAGCACCAGCGGTGGGCATGTTCGTGGGCACCCTAAACCCTCATGCAACTATTTCACAGTTCATGATGTTCTTTAAGCCAACTACGTTCCAGGATTTAATTGATAAGCTAGCCCAGATGGATCAAATGGGTCACAGACCGTCTTCTCCGAAGCCGGAACCCCGAAATGACAAGGGTAAAGGGAAGGCGACCTTCGTTGCGAACACCCAACAGCAGCTCAGTGCCCCAAAGCTAGCGGATCAACTGGAAGTGAGACGGCGGTATTATAATGAGAAAATGAAGCGCCCTTACTCATTCCCGCGGGATAAAACGAAGAGGCTGTTCGAGCTGGCGATGCGCAATAGGCTTATCAATCTTCCGAATCCAAGACGACCACCGCAACCCAGCGAAGTGAATAATCCCAATTATTGCCCTTACCACCAAACGGTAAGTCACCCGATCGAGGATTGCTTCGTCTTTAAGGGATGGATCGAGGATCAGTACCTACAAGGCAAGTTTGCGTTGTCCGAGAAGTGGAAAATAAACCCACCACGGCCGCACGCTCCAAAGAAGATGGACACACCGGGGGCAACTTGTTCTTTTGTTGAAGAAGGTCCATGGGAGGTCGTACTTTCCGCCAAAACCAAAAAGATGCCGAATGATCTCCAGACATGCCCGGCGATCAGATGGAAGAACCCGTTGGAATCTGAGATCATCAAGGGGATGCTGAAGTCGCGCCCAGCTCCAAAGATTGGTGATAGCCAAAATGCTCACACTCAGCCGTCAAAATCTTCGAAAAATAAGAAGAAGTCCAAAAAGGCCGTGAAGCCTACTGACAAGCGCACGAGCCTGCAAAAACAGATCGACGCGCTGGAGGAATATAATCAGAAGGCGCGGACTCCTATCACGCTCCAAGAGTTCCTCAGCCACGTCTTTCAGGAGGAAGATGATGGAGAAAGCTCGTCGGATGAATCTGAGGGTTATGTAGCAAGTTGCCATGTGATCTCTCACTCGTTTACAGATGATGAAAATGCTTCTTGCACAGAGAAATTAGGGGGCAGGTCCCGAACCAGAACTTCTAGGACCATCAGACGAAATGATTGATGCATTCCTAAACAAAGCCCGTCAGGAAAGCAAAACCAATCGAGAGCGTGAACTGGCTATATTTGAAAAGGCCAAACGCCGGCGACTGGACAAAAGGGTCGAAACACTCCCACCAGATCAAAGTTCATCCGCCGCAAATGAAAGCAGGATCAAGACAAGGAAACGATTCGCCAAAGCCATATCGATGGGGATGAGGCTGCCCTCTTTCAGAGAAAATTCTCCTGATGGGATACATCTTGATGAAGCGGACGTACATCCTAACTTCTGCTTATATCATCAGAAGATCGCACATCCTACTGAAGACTGCAACTCCTTTAAGTGTTGGTGGCAAGGGTATGTCGCTCACAGGAAACACTTCAACAGGACAAAGCGTGAAGCTCGTAAACAACGGAAAAATGCGACAGATGAGCGTAAAAGAATTGCCGGCAATTGTCATAGGGTTGATCCCGGGGGATCGCGAGTTCTCACCCTCGGGAGCGACTCCGACGAAAAAGTAGCCCTCGGTTCTCTCTTCAAGGAATCCATCTCTGAAACGAAAGAATTGAGGAGTTGCGAGAACATTCAGCCGTGCAATCGCACGTTACCCGGAAAGAATCTCGGACCCATAAACAAGGGATCGAACAAAAGGGATAAAGGGAAGGAAAAAACGGCCTTTGTCGCCAACGCTCAACAACAATCGAGTGGTCCTAGACCGGTTGTTCGCCAAAGCAACAAGCGGCAACCCCTCTATGAGAAGTTGAAACGTTCTTACTCATTTCTCCGGGATGAAACAAGGAGGCTGTTCGAACTAGCAGTACGCAACAGGCTTATCACCCTATCGGAGCTGAAATGCCAGCTACAACTGAATGATGTCAACAATCTCAATTACTGCCCTTACCACCAAGTGTTGGGCCATTCGATCGAAAATTGCTACGTCATTAAAAACTGGGTCGAAGACCAATACTAACAGGCCAAGTTCGCGTTATTCGAAAACTGAAAGGTGAGCCCGCCACAACCACATGCTCCGAAAAAGATGGACATGCCGGGGGCATCGTGCTCTTTCATAGAGAAAGCCCCATGGACCACTATGTCCTAAAACTGGCTGCGGACCGAAACGTCTTTAAACCAATGACGGACCACCACGTCCTAAAACTAGCTGTTGACCGAGATGTCGATAAACTACGGTGGATTGCAACATCCCAAAGCCGATACAGAAAAAAGAAGAATAAAAAAAATATATAAAAATGGTATGTCCATAAGCAAAAAAGGGCACGGATGAAAACCTGAAAGGGCTCCGTGAGTAAAAACATTGGGGCTACCGGCAAGTCTTGTGAAAACCTGAAAGGGCGCAACCTCGTTAGAAAAAAGAATAAAAAAAATAAAAATAAATAAAAATAAAAACGGTATGTCCATAAGCAAAAATGGACACGGATGAAAACCCGAAAAGGGCTCCGTGAGTAAAAACAGCAGGGCTACCGGCGAGTGTTTGTGAAAACCCGAAAGGGCGCAACCTCGTTAAAAAACACTTACAGGGTCCTCTCGACCTTGTAAGGAGAAACCACCCGCGTGAGATCCTTATAACTTACAAGGGAGCAACACACTTAGGGATCCTCATGATTCCTAAGGAGAAATTACACCTGCGAGATCCTCACGACTCGTAAGGAGAACTCTCTTACGGGACCCTCACGGCTCATAAGATTTGAAAGTCTTAAGTTACAGAGACCTGAACCTGTTCTTAAGCAAACCTCACAACCTTCGATATTGCCCTACAAGCGGCTCATACTGACCCTTTTATACAATCCACGGGCATGAATAAACATTTCCCTAACAAAGTCCCATCCGTGACTAGGGATATGCTCGTACAGCAAACAACACTTGTAAGTCCTCTCGACTTATAAGGAGAAAATCCTTTTATAAGATCCTTACGACTTACATAGGACCATACACTTAGGAATCCTCACGATTCCTAAGGAGAAAACACACCTACGAGATCCTCACGACTCGCAGGGAGAAATACCTTTGTGAGACCCTTACGGCTCATGAAGTCGAAAGCCTTAGTCGACAGGACCCTAACCCTGTTTACTAAGCCACCTTTGTTCAACATCGACAGAGGCAAATGATGATTCGCTCCTGGCAATATCCCAGTTGTAGCGATGCTGATGCCAAAATCGGTGTCTAATTCCTAGCTTGTAGCGAAAAGACAGCAAGTCACACATGCATACGAAATAGCCGAAATGATGGGGCAACTTGCAACAAAATCAGCAAGTAAAAATGTATGCATGCAAAATAGTCGAAATGATTGGGCAACTCACAATAAAAAGCAGCGAGTAAAAATAAAATAAATAGCTGAAATGATTGGGCAGCTCGCAATAAAAAGCAGCGAGTAAAAAGAAAAATAGCCGAAATGATTGGGCACCACGACAAAATAGCCGAAATGATTGGGCAATCGCGACCTTCGCGATATAAAAGCTGAAATGATAGAGCATCGCGGAAATAAAATAATAATTATAAAAAAAAATGAATGAAACTTTTGCCCTACAGGTGAGATCACATCGATCCCTACATATAATCCAGGGGCACAAACAAAGATGGAACCATACCTTCCCAACAGGCTCCATCAGAAAGTGAAGCCAAATCTCGACGGTTCATAGACAACCTAGAGACAACCCCGACATTTTTCGCAATATTGCAGACACAATGTCAACAAACGAAGCGAAGGAAGATCCCTATCTTCAGGGTCTCGACGTCGATTTCGATAACTTAGAGATCACCAATAGCGTTCCTTCGCAGTCCAGCAGGATACGGATACAACGTCAACAAAAGACCTCACGGTCGAAACAAAGCGAAGCGACGGCAAAATCCTAGCTTCACCTCAACATTCGTCTCGATACAGCAGACGAGATGTCAACAACGGCGTTCCTTCGCAGTCCAGCAGGATACGGATACAACGTCAACAAAAGACCTCACGGTCGAAACAAAGCGAAGCGACGGCAAAATCCCAGCTTCACCTCAACATTCGTCTCGATAAAGCAGACGAGATGTCAACAACGGCGTTCCTTCGCAGTCCAGCAAGATGCAGATACAACGCCAACAAAAGACCTCACGGTCGAAACAAAGCGGAGTGACGGCAAAATCCCAGCTCCACCTCAGCATTCGTCTCGATACAACAGACGAGATGTCACGACAGCGTTCTTCCTCCAGCAGGATTCGGACACGCCAGTAAATGAAGCAAGGGCCAAATTCCTAGCTTCAAGGTCTTAACGGCAAGTCATATAAAGCCTGAAAGACAATCGGAGATCATCTCGCATCAGTGCAGAGTGGTCACCACCTCGACGTTCGTCTCGACACAGCAGACGCAATGCCAGCAAACGAAGCGAAGGCCAAATTCCTAGCTTCAGGATCTTAACGACAAGTCATATAAAGCCTGAAAGACAGTCGGAGACCATCTTACACCAGTGCGGAGTGGTCACCATCTCGACGTTCGTCTCGACACAACAGACGCAATATCACCAAGAGGAGCCACGGCAAAATCCCTAGTTCCAAACCTCGACGATTCACCAGCAACCTAGACACAACCGCGACATTCGTCTCGATATAGAGGACGCAATGCCAGCAAACGAAGAAAAGACCAAATTCCTAGCTTCACGGTCTTAACGGCAAGTCATATAAAGCGTGAAAGACTATCGGAGATCATCCCACATCAGCATGGAGTGGTTATGACTCATTGGGGCTCTCCAAAATGAGCCTAATCTCAAGTAAAAAGAGGCATGGCAAAACTCCTAATGCTTGCTCTTATGACGGTCAAACTGCCTAGGAGGATTGCTTGAAGACGTCTCGTCCAGCCCCAAAGGGATCAGAGACACGAAGGTCGCAAGGCTACTCGAACAACAAGATTGCCTATCGAGGAATACATTAGCCAACGCGACGGTACGACGGACAAAACCCTAAGTACCACATACCCTAACGGACCTCTGTCGTAAAGAGCAAAGGTTAATTGTGACGTTAGGATATTCTTGCGAGAACTGCTCGATTCGTCTCGACTCGTGAGGAAATTAGTGTCTTTGCTAGAACTTCTTGATTCGTCTCGACTCGTGAGGAAAAGTCTTAGGCAGCGGGGATTAAAAAACCTGTTTTTCCTAAGCACTGGGGTCCTACAAGTCGGTCCAAAACGGACTCTTGCATACTATTCATGGACCACACTCTCCAAGGTCGAATCTCGACAAGGAGGGAAATAACCGCTTACGAGTCCTCTCGACTTGTAAGAGGGAAAATTCTCTAGTGAGATCCTTAGGACTCTCAAGAGAAAACACACTTAGGAGTTCTCACGACCCCTAAGGAGAAAATACACCTACGGGATCCTCTCGACTCGTAGGGAGAAAAGTCTTTGTGAGACCCTCACGGCTCATAAAGTTGAAAAGTCTTAGGCAGCAGATCTGAACCTGCGGCCTAAGCCATCACTATCTTCTGAAGAAGCCAATACAAGATGCTCACTCTATCATTTATCAACCATGTTTACTAAGGTAACATGCTGATAATAAAAGAAGGGAGAAAGCACAAAGATGACATGAAACATTGCAAAAGAAAATGTGTGTATCTTTATTCATGAATTCAATTAAGTACAAGACGAATCGTATAAAAGAATAAAGAATGTATACATATTATTCAAAGATTACAAGTGTATAATTGATACAAAGGCAGCTACTGAGAAGGAAGCGTCTTAAATAGCCCCATCAATTGCTCGTGCACTTCCTGCAATGCCTTCTCCTGATCGGCTGCCACCGCCAATTCTGCTTCCACCTGAGTCTGCTGCTGTAGGAAGGATGAAAGCCGCTCCTCAACTGCCTCCTGATTTGGTGCATCCCGCTCGACGACGTCAAGCTGCTGCCTCAGCGTTAACCCGTCAGAGATGCATCGCAGAAGGCCTTCAAAGATAACCTTCAACTGTGCAGCATTTGCATCCACCTGAGCATGCAGTCGGGCAGATTTGCTTGAAGTCTCTCCACGCTCCTTACGCCTTAAAGCAACTTCTTGTTCAAGATGGAGGAAGTAAGAAGCGCTCTGCTCGATCCATGCCGCCCGTTGAGTGCTCGCGGCCAAGAACTCGGGGGCAGGACGCATAAGCTCCAGCTGATGCAGGCGGGCCTCGATTTTCCTGCAGTGATTAACCCAAGACTCGACGACGCCTTCATTATGAAAATTTGCAAGCGTCGCCAGCATCGGATTAACTTTCGCAACGAAATCTGCGGCAGATGGGGGAGCTTCTGCGTCAAGCTCTTCGATGCATCCGTTCAGCATACTCAAACTCATCGCAGCACCCTTTGAGGATGGACACCTGGAGAATGGGCCTGCCGGCATCGTGATGCGAGACTCGAACGGGGCCGAAATCGAAACGACAGCTGCAGAACAAAACACAATCAAATGACGATTCGAAGAAATATAGGAAAGTCATCAAAGATGGAGTCTACTATACCAGCCGCAGGAGGAGGCAAAGCCGGGAGGACCGGTGGCACGGCTGATCTTACATCTCCTCCTTCGATCTGTAGCACTGCAATCAGGACAAGGAAGAATCAGAAACAAGTTCATTATTGGAAAAAGAAAGAGTATTAATTGAAAACTATACTCACCAGCGCCACTAGAGAAAGCAAGCTCTGACGGGAAGGAGAAGTGTGGGTGCAACACCTGGTAAAGGTGATCAAAAAGCACTCCTGTAAGGACGCAATATTATGACGTCAATACATGAATTATACGGTCGAGGGATAAGGCTAATGGGTTACAAATCCATACCTTCCAATATTTGTGATGGTGCGAGAGAAGGTAGAAAGGTGGCCACCGTCAAGGCAGTAATTGATGGCGCTCCCTCGAGCAATGGGGCATCAACACTGGCCGCGCCTGCGTTAGAAACAAGATAAGCACTGTCAGAAAAGTTACAGAATAAATAAAAGGACGGTAACCCAAAATTTACTTGATGAGTCACCAGCCGAAACGGCGGCGTCTCCCTCTACCATTGACACGGGTCTACCTCCCGTTGCCTCATCGCCAGAATCTACAGGAGACGTCGTCATGCTCGCGAGGCCGGGAGACGGCGAAGGACCTAAGGCTGGGAGAGCAATGATCGGAGCGGCGCCCGATTCTTGAGAAAGAGCGGCCATTTCTTCCTCAGCGATAATGCCCGTCTCACCCGCTACCCCCTCGGGCTCGGCGGTCCCAGCCGTCTCGTCCACCGCTGCCAAGGATCATCGATCGCAGCCGCTCCATCCGCTGCCGCTCTAGACTCGGCTGTAGCAGCCGTCTCATCTGCCGCTATGTCGGGCCCGGCATCGACAACCTTCTCGGGCATAGTAGGCATGGCCGTCTCATCTGCCGCCACCTCGGGCTCGGCATCGACAACCTTCTCGGGCATAGTAGGCGTGACCATTTCGTCATCCCCTAGCTCAGGCCCACCGACTACGGCCGCACCGCCTACCGCCGGCTCAGTTTCGACTGCTACCATCTCCACCGTCCCCTCAGGCTCGACGGTTTCCGCCGTTCCTTCAGTTGGACTCGGCCCTACAGGATAAGATGTATCAGAACCGATAGTTTTACCATTCTTACAACAAAAGTCTCGAAAAACACATTACCTGAGGTGGATTGATCGTTGGCCTCCCGAACTGCACGCACCGCCCGCCTATGAGCAGTGGACAAGGCCACCGGAGACTCTTCCGAAGGAGTAGCAGCATGAGGAATAACGGCACTTGGGCTCGCTCCTACGGCCAAAGCAGCGCTATGCTCCTTCGCTGCCCGCCTCAAGCGCTTCCTCTCCTCTCGGGCCGTCATGACGGACCTCTTGGAGGCCTCCTTCAACAAGGCGTCGTCGTCCGCGTTCAGAGTTGCCTCCAGAGCCTTCAAGGCATCCATCATCGACTTTTTGAGTTGGGTCTGTCACGGCAGCCCCGAAGAGGCCGGGACTTCAGTAGCTGGCCCAGGGAGAGTCCCCGCATCGGCTTGCGCAGTAGATCCCGTGGCCCCTGCAAAGAGACAAAGAACGGATTAGATTGGCCATAAAAGCAGAATAAAGACTCACTGAGCCGAGACGTACCAACACCCGATAGAGTGCGTTTCATCTCTTCCTCCTGGAAGGTTTTCAGGGAAGCAGCGATGGCTTCTTCGGTAGAGACGCCTGTTAAAAAAAAAGGAGGAAAAGCATTAGCCAAAGACAATGATAAAAGTACGATGCAATGACGGAAAATACAGCTAGTCATTACCCGATTGCGCGGGTTTAGCCAACCACGCTTCGAGCCTTGCCGATCGCTCAGAAGCCGCGATGGCAGCCGCCGTGTCGGTGTCTGCTGGATCAACAAAGAAACCCTCGTTGCTTCCGTACTCGCTTAGGCCTTCGGTGAGAGGGGCATGAGACTCTAAGCTGAGGATGGCATCCAGGGAAAGAACGGACTTCTTCTTCCTCTTCTTCCCGCCGGCCCCGGTCGCAGCCAAAATCAGCTTACGCTTCGCAGGTACCTTAGGACGGCGGGTCCCGATGTCCGAGCCCACACCAGACTCCGGCGAAACTACATTCACCGTCTCCACTGGAGCACGGGGCGTTGGGGGCACATCCGTGGTAGTACGGGGCAATCCGTGCGGAGGGCTCAGCACGCGCGGTGGCTCAGCTCCAGCATCTCTCAGCGGAGAAACGACAGGGATCCTTGGCCTCAGGGGAGGTTTGCGGTCGCTACCGGGAGGCACACCCTTGCGGTCAACCAACAACCGCCTTTCTTCCTTAATAACGGCGCCCATCGAATGCTGGTACCACGCCGTATATGTATTAAGGATCCGTGTGACGCAATTCGGCTCGCTGATGAAAAAGTGAGAGCCCGTATTCAGACGCATGAAGTGATGCATCGCGCTCCGCATCCCTTCTTCAGTAGCAGCAGGTTCCAGCAAGAAAGCCTCCAACGACATTCCTTGATTATAGCTCAGTTGCTGGGCAAAACGATGCGGGTTGTATCTCATGAAAAGCGCCGTATCATTTTGCCTAAACACCAGGAAACCCGGTCTGACAGAATACAAATAGAGGGTCTCCCAGGCTGTTAGAACTGAGGCCCCGTCTTTGAAAATATCTTGCAATGACCGCACTGTGGTAGTAGACGCTTTTCCGATGGTTAACACTTTTTCGGTGAAGGTCATCCTGTCTCCAATTGTGCGGGGATGAAGGAGAAAACCTCTGGCATGCCGCGGTGACGGATTTACAATTGAGGCGCCGACCAATCGCCTGATCCGAGGAAATCTGCACCTGTCATAGAACGAAGGCCTTTTGTGCATACCAAAAACGCCAAGTGCATGTAGCTCAAGCCATGACATGAAATAATGCATCGAGAAGATCACGTGCGGTACTCCAGGTTCATTAGCATCCGCCGCTTGACTAAGGCCATGATACAGGTGGGCTAAGCCGGCTATCCCGACAGCCACTTTTACCCCGATGGTCATCCGGTAAGCTGGGTAAAAGACAGATGGCCTCATAGGGCGAATATGCATCGGGAGCACAAACCAACTCAGCCATAGCCCAAGAAATCCTAAGAAGAATGCTTCCTCATCCATCCCAGGGACTGCAACCTCCGCAAAAAGGACAACCGGGGAGTTAGGAAGGAAGAAACCCTTCTGATCTACCTCCGTCGCTGGTAGGTTGTCCAAACCTAAACCGAAAGGGTCATCAAGCGTGGCAAACTTAGCAGCTTTCGCCGAGAGGACTTTCGGGTGAAGAAAGCGAGCGATGAAATCCTCGAAATTAACCCCGCGACTCCCAGATTCGATAAAAAGGCCCTCATAGATATTCAACACTTTAATCAAACTTGGAAACTGATGTTGAACAGCATTCTCCGGGGTAAGGCCCATGATCACTGGCTTAGCACCGAAGACATATTCGTCCGTAGGAAGCAGCTCCTCGTAATGCTCCCCTATGACCGGTAAGCCGAAAACTTTTGTGAACTCCTCTAAAGAAATCGACACTTCCCGGTCCAGTGCGAGGAAAGTGTGAGTAGGGATATTCCACTGCTCCAAAAAAGCCTTAACCCACCAGGCAGGAAGCGTGGGATATTGGAAGAGAGAAGCATAAACAGCGGTGTACAACCCAAGCCTCATCAACTGCGACTTCTTCGCTGACAAAATGTAGCGAGCCCATGGCAGATAACCGATCGGATGACGGGGGATCAGACCTATATTATATGGTTGCCCCCAGGGTCGCGCTTCGCCTTGAAAAATACGGCGTCCCGAGATATCTAAAACCGTGGGAGGCTGAACGGGAATTGCAGCTATGGCGGGATGAAGAAAGCCTTCTGAAGTCCAATCGACCATCTCCACGGCATACTTCACCGGGGATGGGTTGGCATAATGGATCGCCATTATGGGCTCTGATGGTACTGCGCATGAAAAGCTCTGTCGACCTCTGATAATTTGATTGTACCACGACCCCCAAAGGTGAAGATTCTTATGTTCCGGATCATGGTCTCTGATCAAAGCTAGGACCTCCCGGTCTACGGGTGCTCCAGGGAATCCTCCCTCCGAGCGAACGAATGGGAATGAGGTATCGAAAGACATGTTACCTGCAAAAAGAAGAGGGACGGAGATCAACTGTCAGTATTATAATTTTTAATTTCTGACATTTGGAACTTTAAAAGTTGTACCACACTGCAATGCAGTGGAAATAGGACCAAATGGGGACCCATAAAATCTAGATGACAATGCATCAGTTAATAAGACAGCCCCATCATTGCATGAGGCTGTCAATTGATGAGGAGATCCCCAAAAGAATATTCTCATTAAATGAGAAATCCCTTGAGACAAGGAGAAAATCTCCCTTTTCAGAGCAAAGCTCTGTCACAGAGAGTGACACTTGTGAAACTCTGGTCTCAAGGAATAAAATTCCTTAAAGAGCCTAGCTCTATAATAAGGATGGAAAAATCCATCAAAGGAAAATTAGTTCCTAAAAAATTAAAAAATTTGGGATCTTGAAATTCCATGAAAACTCTTAAGAGTTCATCATCAAAAGATCAAAAAGATCTATACTTTTTCCATGAGCAAAGCTCTGTTCATGGGTTAAAAACCCTGAAACAAGATCTCTTTAGATCTATGGATTCTTGAGAGCAAGGCTCTGTTGGTGAAACCCCAAAGGGTTTTCTTTAGATCAAAGATCTATGAGAGCAAGGCTCTGTCAATTAAAATTAATTTAATTTAATTTAAGTTAATTTTACCTAAAAGTTTTCTAGAGTTTAACTCTTAAGATTCTCGAAAGCAAGAGCAAGGCTCTAAGGTTCTGAAAATAAGAACTCTGAAGATGATAGTCATCTGCTGAGGACCAAGGGTCCTATTTATAGGCGCTTAAGCGCCCCTTCAACTCCTGAGTTGATCTAACAGTTGTGATCTTGCCACCGCTGCACTCACGTGTGCGCCACGTGAGCGCAATGGTGGGGAGGGCATTTGTTTCCCCCAATCAGAGCAAAGCTCTGTTTGAATTTCAAAAAATTCAAAAATTGAAGCAACGCTTTAGATTCCTTGCGCTGCGCGCAACGCGCCACGTGTCAAAAGAAGATACGTCAGCGCTGCGCCTAAGACAGCACACCCAATCAGAGCAAGGCTCTGTTTTAAAATAAAAAGAAAGGAAGCAACGCTTCAGCTGACTTGCGCTCTGCGCTGCGCGACACGTGTCAGCGCAGTTGCGCTGCGCTCTGCGCTGAGCGACACGTGTGAGCGCAGTTGCGCTGCGCTCTGCGCTGCGCGACACGTGTCAAGCGCAGGTGCGCTTGCGCCAACTGTGCCAGAATTTAAACAATAAAATTTTGGAAAGATCTTTCTAATCTTGTTAAAATAAGAAGATTATCTTCTGTAAAACAGAAGCCCTAGGATCAAAGATCCAGCGGTGAGGAAACATCCCTAAATCAATCAGAGAAAGATCTCTTTAACTGATTTAACAAATCAATTGGCACTATATAAAAGCCTCTAGACTCCAAGTCTAAAACACACAGATACACAGAGATAGAGATACAGAGAGCTCTTCTAAAAGCTTTGAGAAGAATTCAAAGAGAAAGAAAAAAGGTAAAACTTTGAATAAAAGAAGAATTTCTTCTAAAAAGATCAATGATCTAAGAACAAGATCAAGATCTTGGATTAAAAAAAAAGAAAAAGAGAGAAAAAAGATCAAAAAGAGATCTAATTGAAAAAAGATAAAAAAAGAAGTAATTTTACTTCTTTATTAGATCTTTCGATCTATATAAAGGCACTGCCTTTTGATGAACCACTGGTTCGTGAAATTTGAGGTAGAACCTCTCTGGAAAAAGAATAACTTGTTTTCTTTGATCGAAATTTGATCAAGATATTAAACAGTGCCTTGCACTTTTGAAATTTGCACTGTTGCGCTCCTCGGATTGGCGCAAGCCACCAGAGAGCGCCACGTGTCAATCACAGAACAACTGCGCCTTGCGCTTCTAAAAACAGAACACTGCTATCTTGGTTTGGCGCAAGTCACCAGAGCGCGCCACGTGTCTGCAGCGCACTGGCGCAGCGCACTGCGCTAACAGACTTGCGTTCACCAGCGCATGACATGTGTCACCTCCACATGAATTTACGCCTTGCGTTCCTCAATTGGCGCAAAGCGCCTGACAAGCCACGTAGGACACTGTCAGAACATTTAATGCAGTGCATTATTAAGGGCGGAGCCCAATTAAAAGGTCTATCAGACCAAATAAAAATGCAATGCATTATTAAAAAAAGGACAGAGCCCAATTAAAAAGGCCTAACAGGCCAAAATAAATGCTATGCATTTAATTAAAAAGCCCAATGCTGTGCATTATTTTAAAAACATGGGCAGAGTCCAAGCAAAGGCCTAAACAGGCCAATCATGAACAAAATGTTAAGCATTTTCAAATGGACTTAACCCAATTCTGGCCGTAAGTCCTCAATTAAATTGAACTGAGCACGACTGCTCTTTCAAATCAATTTACACCCGGTTCAAGGGTACATCTCTGAACTCCTCTGATATTCGTCGTTGTAATCCCTCAAAGTCGTCAGAGAGGTGACGGGTCCCGACAACCATACATTAATACGGACTGTGGGGTCTTTAAACTCATGGACTAATGCGTCCTTAAACAAATATTCGTCCCCAAAATGGGAATGATGGACCACTATGTCTCTAAACTGGTAATACGGACTGTGGGGTCGTTAAACTCATGGACTAATGCGTCCTTAAACAAATATTCGTCCCCAAAATGGGAATGATGGACCACCATGTCCTTAAACTGGTAATACGGACTTTGGGGTCCTTAAACTTATGGACTAATGCGTCCTTAAACAAATATTCGTCCCCAAAATGGGAATGATGGACCACCATGTCCCTAAACTGGTAATACGGACTGTGGGGTCCTTTAACTCATGGACTAATGCGTCCTTAAACAAATATTCGTCCCCAAAATGGGGATGATGGACCACTATGTCTCTAAACTGGTAATATGGATTGTGGGGTCCTTAAACTCATGGACTAATGCGTCCTTAAACCAATATTCGTCCCCAAAATGGGAATGCTGGACCACCATGTCCTTAAACAGGAAATGGACCACCCTGTCCCTAAACTGGCAATGAACCACTCTGTCCTTAAACTAGAACAATAGAGCCCGAATGCTCTTTTGTCGGATCTAAACGATCCTGTTAAGCTGATCTTAGTCTCAAATTAGACTAACGTATCCTTAACAAACGTTTGAGTCGATCTTAGCCTAAAAAATGGCTAACGTATCCTTCAAACAGACTTTAGTCCCAAATTGGACTATAAATCTCCCAACCAACATTGGTTCAAGAGTATATCTCCGAACTCCTCTGATATCTGTCGTTGTAATCCTTCAACGTTTTCAAAGAGGCGACGAGTCCCGACGGCCATACATTTAATGGACCACCATGTCCCTAAACTGGAAATGGACCACTATGTCCCTAAACTGGCCAATAGACCACTATGTCCCTAAACTAAAACAATAGAGCCCAAATGCTCTTTTGTCGGATCTAAACGATCCCGTTAAGTTGATCTTAGTCTCAAATTAGACTAACGTATCCTTAACAAATGTTTGAGTTGATCTTAGCCTCAAAAATGGCTAACGTATCTTCAAACCAAAACCCCAAACCCAAATCTAAGAAAATACGGATTTGGACTAATCCATATCCTATGGGCGACGACATAAATTAGTCTCCGTATACAATCCATGGGCAACCACAAACAAAAAAACAAACATTCACGATACGAAGTGAACATCTGGAGAAGGAGAAAGTTGTTACCGCGATGAGGTAGCGTAATTAACTGCAGGGGCTTGCGCCTGCATGGAAGAGCGTCCCCACAATCAAAAACCCCTCAAGCGAGGGGGAATCTGATGAAGTCTGCTACATCGGCCGCATCCGTCTAAACCTCCGATACACGGTGCCATAAATCAACATGGCATCTTCGGAGAGGTGGACGGATAAAACCAAATAGCATCTGCCCCGAATCTCAGGCAAGACGTCTCTATGTCGCACCGTCATTCGGAGGGGAACAATCCTTACGACTTTCAAGGGAAAAAAACACACATAGGAATCCTCATGATTCTTAAGGAGAAATTACACCTACGGGATCCTCTCGACCGGTAGGGAGAAAATTCTTTATGAGACCCTCACGGCTCATAAAGTTGAAAAGTCTTAGGAAGCAGATCTTAACCTTGAATCCTAAGCCATCGTTGTCCTGCAAAGAGATCAAGATAGACTATTCACAGAATACATTCAATAAAAAGGGAGACACCATGGTGACGAAAAAACATGTCTTTTATTCACGAATCAAAACGGATACAGAGTACAATTCGTGGAGAAAAAAAAATATAATGTACTCTTATTCAGGAGTATGTACAAAGGAAAATAAAAAAAAGTATATACAAGTTTTCAGGTCGGCGGGCGATTTAGCAGATTGGTCAGCTCATCCCTCTTTCGCTGGGCCTCGCCTTCGTGATTCAAAATAGCCAAAAGACGGGCCTCCGCCTGAGCTTGCTGGGCTTGATATGAGGTGAGCCGGCCTTCGATCTCTTTCTCGGTAGTTTTGTGAGCCTCGACCCTTTCATGAGTGAACACCGCGGCTTTGTCGATGGCCACCACCTCCTTGATGGCCTCTTGAAGTACCCGCCAGAGTTCATACGCTTTGTTGGCTTTGGCTGTAAGGTTGGCTTGGGGCTCATTCAGCGCCTTTGAAGCCAACTCTCTCTTTGAGAATTTGAGGCCGGGTCTTTTCTTGCACGATACCATGTTCGCCGCGCACTATTCTATCCGACCCCGTAAGCCCGCTTTCACATCCATGGCCTCCGAAGAATGACGGGTACACTCGAGCACGTACAAGCAAGCCTCCACCTGCCGACAGAACTCAACCCAGACTTGCACCACTGCTTCGCTATGATAGGTAGTGAGAAAGGGAAGAGAGCCGTTAGCTTCGGCAGCAAATGCTTCGGCCGTAATTGTGCTGCCAGCGTGAAGTTCCTCGATCAAAGACGATAGAGAAGCGAGGCTTAGCTTGGCCATCCGTTCCGAAGCACGCAGGGCATAAGGGCCGGGTGGCATAGTGACGCGCGACTCCAACGTAGTAGGGACTGGCAGAGCTGTTCAGATTTATAAACAGTTAGTGAAACTCATAAATCAAGAACAAAATGAACAATGTGGGGGCTTTACTTACCCACAGTTATGCAGGAAGGAGCTGAAGGCTCCCCTGGCCCTTTAAGAACCTTAACCTCGTCGTCGGCCTCCAGAACTGTAAAAGACATCAATGTCATTTTGTGAAACAACAACAATGCTGCGAAAAGATGGTGAACAACACTAACCTTGCCTAGACGAGAGGACGATGCGTTGAGGAGATATCGCTTGCGGAGCGGCCATCTCCAGTAGACGCTGAAAGGATTGCCGGGGAGACAAATCGGCAATAGAGGCCGCCAGTCCGCGCAATTCTGAAAAGACAACAAGAGTTCAGACAACGGAAAGATTATTAATTTAAGATGTAGAAGGTTACCTTCGGCGCTCCTCCCATTCTGAGCAGGAGGGATAGCAGCTTCAATGGCCTCCGCCGCGACCTCGGGCTCCAACAAAAGGGGGGTAGCCTCGACTACCTCCAGCCTAGCCTCTGGGCCACCCCAGGGAGATTCATTGGAGCGGCAACCACCAAAGGTGCTTCCTCTGAGGGAGCAAGTGCTTCGGGAGCAGGAACCACCGCAGGAAGCTCTATCGCAGGAGGAACAGTTTCATCTACCCCCTCCACACTGAGCAGTGTTTCACTAGGGGTATCAGCAGGCTCTACAGTCAGTAAACCCATGGGAACCTCCCCCATCGCCGAAGTCTCTGCATAGTTCACACAAGAATAAGAATGCATATATACAAGTGCAGACAATATAAAATATTACAAAAAATAACAGGAACATACTGATGCGTAAGGAAGCTTTCAATATGTCTTGTTCAAGCCGACGCTCCTTCTCGAGGAGGTGTGCTCGCCGAGGTTCAAGGGTGGACTCATGGCCGCTAGTCCACAATGAAAGCGCATCCGCGGCGTTCTGCGAAGCAGCCTGTTTAAGGGCCCTTTCGCCCCATTTCTCCAAAGGGCCGATGAATTGCCGCCGGATCCACGAAGGGTCTTCATAAAAAATGACGGCTGGGTAGGGCTTCCTCGGAATTATTACGTTCTCTGACTCGTCTTGAGAACTTCTTATAGCCTCAGCCAATTGTGCGGCTTCCTCGGCAGTTGAATTTGGAAAAAGCATGCCAGCGTCTGACTCCTGCAAGGCCAATGGTTCGTCCTGAAAAAATGGGCTCAGACTCTACTAAAGAATCGAGCAAGTTGGTAGCCATTTTCCTCCGCCGCTTGGATCCAGAGCCGACCGCCGAGGACGACCGTTTCCTCCCTCGTGGACCCTTGGCACGACGCCGACCCACCTCACCTTCAACACCCTCGTTCCCATCACCCTCGCTAGGCGCTACGACCGAGGATGACGCAGCCATTGTCGACGCCACGGGTGGTGGTACTGCTATCGGAGCCCTTTTACCCTTCGACCGAGACCGGGTATCCAATGGCATGCCAATTTGGGAGTGAGGTCCACCTCCGATTCCCCTAGAATGAGCGCGACACTGGTATCCCTCAGGGGAAAGCGGACCGGTGTGCGCGGTCGCGGCGGAACCCCCGTGGCCTGAACCTGAGCAGGAGTACCATATCCAAGGAGCACCCTCTTCTCCTCAGCAATAATCGGGCTGACCCGATGAAGGTACCAGCCCGTAAAGGACCCCACGCATCGGGGAATAGCGTCAGCTTCAGGGATCATGAAGCAGGAACCAGTGTTCAGCCTCGCAAAGTGGTGAGCAGCATCGCGAGCAGTTTCAGGTGAGGGAATCGGTGCAACTGTAAAAGCCTCAAAGGGAATGCCCTGATCATATCCAAGCTTCCGGGCGAAGCGATGCGGATTGTACCGCATAAAGAGGGCCGCACTGTTCTGACGGAATACCAGATAACCCGGTCTGATCGTATACAAGTGCGTGGCCTCCCGGGGCTTCAGAGAAGGTGCCCCCTCTTTTGACAAGTCGTGGAGTTGTTGGATTGGACCTGAAGGAGAGGATAGAACTCGATCAACAAATACCAATCCGCCCGTGGTAGCGTAAGGAGCGATCAATGCACGAATGGCCCCAAATTGAGTCGGATCAGGGGCAGAAGCATCCACTAGCCGCATAAGCCGCGGGAAAGTGTAGGCATCATAAAATGCAGGCCGCTGGTGCGCAGCAAAGGCCCCTAACACGTGCATTTCAATCCAAGACGTGAAGTAATGGAGAGAAAAGTTTACTACGTCCACGCCGGGAGTCGAAGTATTAGCCGCGGCACCCAACCCATGATAGAGATGCGCTAGCGCCGGGATGCCCACGGCTAGCCATGTCCCCTCAGCGATACGACGAGCCGGATAGATCACTGAGACTCTCATGAAGCGGCGATGCATGCGAATGACGAACCAGCTGAGCCAGACACTGATAAAACCCACAAAGAATGTCTCTTCATCCATGCCGGGAGTTGCAATCGATTCGAAAGATACCGGCAACATAACAGGAATGTAGTACTGCGGTAAATCCGATTCCTTAGTCGGCCGCCTGTTCAAACCAAACCCAAAGGGGTCACTGATGTTTGCAAACTTCGGAGCCGTCTTCGATAGGACGCCCTCGCGAAGGAAGCAAGTGATGAAGCTCTTAAAGGTGACGCCCTGTTCCTCCGACTCTGTGAACAGTTTGTCAAAGATGCCCAATGCCTTGATCAAAACTCGGGCGCTTATGGCGGACGGCATTCTCAGTGGACAAGCCGTCGAGCATTGTGGGCTCAGTCTCGAAGACGTACTCGTCGGAAGGCAGCAATTCCTCATAAAGTGTCCCCCTGATTGGCAACCCCGAGATCTCGCGAAATTCTTCCAAAGAAATTGAAACGTCGCTGTCCCCTAGGAGAAAAGTGTTGGTGGGAAGATTCTACTGGTTCAAGAACGCCTTAACCCACCAAACGTGAGGGGATTGGTAGTGGAAGAGCGAGGCATATATTTCCTGATAAAGTCCGACCCTCTGCAGTCGCGCGCGATGGGCAGACAGGATGTAGCGAGCCTAAAGAAGATAGCCCGTGGGGTGTCGAGGGGTGAGCCCTATATTGTAGATCTGCCTCCACGGTTGGGCCTCGCCCTGGCAAATACGGCGTCCCAGTATATCTATGGCCGGGATAGGATGATTCGGGATGCCCATCGTCGAAGGCTCAAGTCGTCCCATCGGAGTACAATTAGGCATCTCTACAGCAAAGACTGTCCCTGGAGGATCCATCGGTAGGAACGGAAAGGTAGGCTCCGTCGGTACTTCGCAGAGAAAACTCCGGCGACCCCGGATGATGTGACTATTCCAGGTCCCCCACAGAAGCAAATTGGTGCGATTCGGGTCGTGAGCCCTGATCATTGCCATCACCTCCTCGTCAGATGGTGATTGGGGAAAAGCATCTTCCGAGCGGGTGAAAGGGAAATACGGAACAGACGTCATCGTACCTGAAATAAAATAAGGGGAAACTGTTAAAGCAAAGCCAAAAGTGTATATATATATGATTTTAAATATATATATATATATATATATATATATATATATATATATATATAAAGACAGTGACAGAGGACTCATTTTATGGGACCGTTGGTTACAAAACACATGGGTCCCACAAAATCAAGATGGCTGCTGGCTAATGATGAGGAAAAGTAATTATAATGAGACAAAAGGAAGATTCTCATTAAATGGACAGTGGATTTCAAATGACCCTACACATTCCCCTAAAAAGAAATCCATCTTGGACTCTGTGACAAATCAAACAGAATCAATGGAATTAAATTCCTAGGAAACAACATTGCAAACTTCTTCTTCTTGGTTGTGAAGAAGACAACTCAGGCAAGAGAACCCAAGGAGTTTTATGGGAAGAACTGAGTTCTTCGTAGGAATTAAATTCCTTTTGAAAAAGGGGAATTAAATTCCCAGAGACATTTTTCAGAGCCAAAGTTTTTTTTAGATGGAATTAAATTCCATGGAAAAGACAACCGCCACCATTAACCCCTGAAGATCAGAGAGACCCTAAAGGGCCTGTTGATTAAAGAGTGAGTGGTTTTCTTCTTAAAGAACTTAAAAAAAAGAAAAGAAAAGATGGGTTCTTGATAAAAAGGGAAAACCCTTGGTGTGGATTTGAAATCCAGTGGTGATTTCTGTGAAGGTTCTTCGATCGTTCAAAGATCATTACCTGAAGAAACGGACTTTTTGAACAGAGTTAAACTCTGAAAATATTCAAGGCAGAGAACTAAGCTCTGGGAAGGAGAATTAAATTCTCAAAAGGAAAGTTTGCAAGGAAGAAGATGAAAGAGTGGAGGCGCTTCTGAAGAGACCCCTGCATTTATAGGATGTGATGGAAACGTTTCATCTCCCCTATTCCCTAGATGGATCCAACGGTCACAAAAGTGACAGCGTTGCACTCACGTGCAGACACGTGAGAGCAACGTTGTGGGGGCATTTGTTCCCTGATTAAAAATCAGGGTCTTCCTCAAAGAGGCATCACGTGTTCACACTTGATCAAGGGTCACGTGTTGACACGTGATCTATTTACAAGGTTAAAATCTAAGCAAACAGAATCATAAACAAACGGCTAAAGGAGGACCCAATTAGGGGTCACGTGCTCACACGTGACCAATGGTCACGTGTTGACACGTGATAGTTAAAACAGAAATAAAAACAAACGGCTGAAGGAATTACCTCAATGAGGTATCACGTGCTCATACGTGACTAATGGTCACGTGTTAACACGTGAGGGTTAAAACAGAAGCATAAATAAGCGGCTGAGAAAAGGACTCAATTGGGGGTCACGTGCTCACACGTGACCAAGGGTCACGTGCCAGCACGTGACAGTTTTTGAAAGCCTTACAGTTTAATAGAATTAAAATTCTAAATTTCTCTAAAATCTTTCCAAATGGGAAAGGATTTGAGAGAACCGTTGGATTAAAAATCCAGGGGTGATTATATATCACCAATTGATGGAAAAATCTTAGACAAGGAAAGATTTCCCTAAATCTCACCGAAAATAATAAACAGAATATCTTTGGATTGAAAATCCAACAGTGAATAAAATTCACTGAATGATCTAAAGGCTCATATTAATTATGAAAACAAACAAAATCTTTCAATGAAAGATTCATTAAACAAATTGATTCTTTTCCCTCTCCTATAAATAGGAGCCAAGAATAAAAGAAAAAAAAGGAGTTTTTTTGGAGATATAGAGTTTTGGAATCTTGAAATTGCAGAGAGAAAAGAAAAGAGAATTTAATTCTCAACAAAGAAAACCCTAGATGAGAAAAGAAAGGGGATCAAAACTTCAAACAGGGAATTTAATTCTCAAATCTAAGAGTTTAACTCTTCTGCACAAAAGAACTTAATTCTTCCTCTGGTTGAAGATCTGCAGGAGCACATCTCCCCATAAGTTGAGAATTTAATTCTCATCTGGTTGAGATCCTACCATGCAGATCCAAAACTTAGAGGGGGAATTGAGTTTAGAGAATTTAATTCTCCCAAAACAAAATTAGGGTTTAACCCTATATGAGAATTTAATTCTCCCAAACTCACAGGAATTTAATTCCTTCATGATGAAACCAGGGTTTAACCCTATCTGAGAATTTAATTCTCTTAAAACTATAGGAATTTAATTCCTTCAAGATGGACAAAACTGGGGTTTAACCCTAATTGAGAATTTAATTCTCTCAAAATTACAGGAATTTAATTCCTCTTAAAATGAAATTAGGGTTTCACCTTGTACAAGAATTTAATTCTTTAACATATACATGAATTTAATTCCTCTAAAAGGAAATTAGGGTTTAACCCTATATAAGAATTTAATTCTTTCATAATAGGAATTTAATTCCTCCAAAATCATAATTAGGGTTTAACTCAACAGAGAATTTAATTCTTAAAGATAAAGAGAATTAAAGCATGCAAAGAACCAAGGTCACATGTCCCCACGTGACCCCTGAAAAGCCCCCAAAAATAAGAAGGAAGAAGCTTTGAGGCAATGCCTCACGTGCTCCCACGTGACCTCCAAAACACAGAGAATAAAAGCAAAGGAAACCTAAGCTTTGGGCGCTCTCACGTGTCCCCACGTGACCCCTTAGCAAGTGCTTTAATAATCAGTGCATAAATCCACATCACGTGTCAACACGTGATAGTCAAAATAAAAATATAAAAGAAGTGTTTAACACTTATTTGCAAAGCAAAGTAAAAGGGGATCTGGCCCCACCTCTGTATGCCCTCACATAGCCCCACGTGACCTATTCCTATTTAGTGTTTAACACTAATTTAAAGAACTTATACCTAGTGTTTAACACTGGTGTTTTCTAGTGTTTAACACTAATTTGGGATTCTATATTTCCAGTGTTTAACGCTGCTGGTCTTTTAGTGTTTAACACTAATTTGAGAATTCTGTCTCCAGTGTTTAACACTGTTGCTCTTTAGTATTTGACACTACTTTTATCCAAATTGGCTAATTTTCCAGAGGCAAAAGTCCCTCCTCCAAATGAATCTAAAAATTGAGGAAATCAAAGATGAAAATGTTTAGCATTGCTGAATAATATGGGCTTAAACCCAGACAAATATCTAATGGACCAACAAAGGGCCAACACTTCAAACTTAATTGGACTTAGCCCAAGTAGGCCATAAGTCCTCAATTCAGACTCAACTGAGCCAATGTGCTCATAATATAATTAATTGATCTTAGTTCCAAATTGGACTACAGATCACTTAATCCATCCTGGTTCAAGGGTACATCTCTTCACTTCTTTGATATTTGTCGTTTTAATTCCTCAACGTCTTCAAAGAGGTGACGGGTCCCGACAACCACACATTTCACGGACTGTGGGGTCCTTAAACTCATGGACTATGATGTCCTTAACCTCGACTATGATGTCTTTAAACTAACATTGGACTGTTGGGTCCTTAATCCTATGGACTATGATGTCCTTAACCTTGACCGTGATGTCTTAAAACTAACAACGGACTATGATGTCCTTAACCTCGACCGTGATGTCTTTAAACTAACATTGGACTGTGGGGTCCTTAAGCCCATGGACTATGATGTCCTTAACCTCGACCGTGATGTCTTAAAACTAACAACGGACTATGATGTCCTTAACATTGACCGTGATGTCTTAAAACTAACATCAGACTGTGGGGTCCTTAAACCCACGGACTATGATGTCCTTAACCTCGACCGTGATGTCTTTAAACTAACATTGGACCGAGATGTCCTTAAACTAACAATGGACCGTAATGTCCTTAAACTAATTATCGACCGCAATGTCACTAAACTAAACAACAGAGCCCAATTGCTCTCTTGTCGGATCTAAATGATCCTGTTAAGTCGATCTTAGTCTAAAATAAAATTAACGTATCCTTAACAAACGTTTAAGTCGATTTTAGTCTCAAATAAGGCTAACGTATACTTAAACCCAAACCCCCAAAACTAAGAAAGATACGGATTTGGACTAGTCCACGCCCTACGGGCGACAACATAACTTACTCTCCGTATACAATCCATGGGCAACCAAACACAAAACAAACACCCACGACACGAAGTGACCATCTGGAGAAGGAGAAAGTTGTTACCGCGATGCGGTAGCGTGATTAACTGCAGGGGTTTGCGCCTGCAGGGAAAAGCGTCCCCACAATCAAAACCCCCTCAAATGAGGGGAATCTGACGAAGTCTGCTACATCGGCCGCATCCGTTTAAACATTCGATACATGGTGCCATAAATCAACTTTGCATCTTCGGAGAGGTGGACGGATGCACCAATTAGCATCTGCCCCGAATTTCAGGCAAGACGTACATCACGTCTCCACCGCGTCTTTCAGAGGGGAACATCCGTGAGTACGCTCCTTGATGATTAATACTGCTTGGCCTTCTTTCATTTAGTCGATATGCACTGGAAACGGCTACATGAATTTTGAATTTGGTTCCAATTAAAATAGTGCTTGTTCTCTGCCGAAAGACCGGGACCGGGACGTTGGGTCGTCAGGCCTGAATTTCGAGGGCAGATGCTATTTGGTGCTATCCGTCCACCTCTCCGAAGATGCCAAGTTGATTTATGGCACCTTGTATCGAAGGTTTAGACAGATGCGGCCGTTGTAGCAGACTTCGTCAGATTCCCCCTCGTTTGAGGGGTTTTTTGATTGTGGGGATGCTCTTCCCTGCAGTTAATTACACTACCGCATCGCGGTAACCACTTTCTCCTTCTCCAGATGGTCACTTCGTGTCGTGTGTGTTTATTTTGTTTTTAGTTGCCCGTGGATTGTATACGGAGACTAATTTATGTGGTCGCCCGTAGGGCATGGATTAGTCCAAATCCGTATTTTCTTAGATTTGGGTTTTGGATTGGGTTTAAGGATCGTTAATCTCATTTGAGACTAAGATCAACTTAAACGTTTGTTAAGGATACGTTGGTCTAATTTTAGACTAAGATCAACTTAACCATTTGTTAAGGATACGTTGGTCTAATTTTAGACTAAGATCTACTTAACAGGATCATTTAGATCCATCAAAAGAGCATTTGGGCTCTATAAGTTTAAGGACGTCATAGTCCGTGGAGTTTAAAGACATCATAGTCCATGAGTTTAAGGACCCCACAGTCCGTGGAATGTCTGGTTGTCGGGACCTGATTGATCGTTCTTCTGCGTGCGTGCGTTTTAAAATCAAAGTTAAGAATACCGCAATCAATAACGGTGTCGCTTGGTAGCTAGCCGGTTGAGTACGGGTCAGTCCA
This sequence comes from Agapanthus africanus, assembly GCA_030015575.1. NCBI lineage: Eukaryota > Viridiplantae > Streptophyta > Magnoliopsida > Asparagales > Amaryllidaceae > Agapanthus > Agapanthus africanus. The sequence continues at coordinate 153,546 of JASDDO010000156.1, read as the reverse complement.
CAGGGAAAACATGTTCTTTTCTTTATGTTCTTACGAGTTAATTCCTATTTTTGGTAGGTTTTGATTTTTATAAAAACTAAGATTGAATTTAATTTGGATTAAAACCTTGCTAGGGTTAGGATTAGGTTAGTTTGGAAAGAAAATTCTACTCACTGCTTCCTTTACCCTAATTAAGAACTTAGGTGTTAGGGTAATAGTTAACAAAGGGGATTAGCTCGACTGGGAAGAAATATAGTTTCTTCCTTTTGGTCCTTGTCCGTCCTTTCTTAACTCTTAGCCCCAACCTCTATGTAAATCAACCACAACCGGTCTAACTAGGGAATCACCGCTATCGCGTGGGATAGGGTGCCGTAGTGAACGGTGTGTGTTTGATTAACATAGAGTCCTAATTTAAAGTATTATACGGGCAAGAAAGGAGTGAGAGATTTCCATCTCTCAAACCTACCCCAAACCTAACCCTAACAAGTGAGGAACTACTCACTCATTAGGGTATTAACAATGGAATTCATTTTTATGTTTTATTTTAAAAACTATCTAAGTTGCAAATAATAAAAGACAAAATAAAATAGCATATATTAAAAGAACAGATAAAAATGCAAGAATTAAATTCAGATAAAAAGTCTTACTTTATTGATGCACTCTTGACGATTACAAAGGAATTGAAATTTTAGACTAGAAAAATAAAAAGAGGCATCCTAAGAAAGGCACCCTCGAAGAGGCACAAAAACTAGAGAGAGGCATCCTCCTATTTATAGATAGGAAAACCCCTCGGTTTACATTCTGATCCATACATGAAATTACAAAACAACCCCAAAGACCGAGTCAATGTACCGACACCCCACCGACACGTGCATTGCACGGCCGCGGTTCTGCGGCAGAAAGCCATGTTTGGCCGCGGTTCCATGGCCATATTGAGGGATCTCTGGCTCAAACTTCTAGGGTTGCTTCATGTTGCTTTTGCCTTCTATTTTCTTCACTTGGTTCCTCAGAATCTTTTCTACTTTCTTCCAGATTTCCAACAGTGCCGAATTATGTGGACTTTTACCGTAAGCTTCACGTTGAAGCCTTGAATCTTGTGCTGCCCTTGTGCATTGAACTGTTTACTGATCTTCATTTGTTCCTTGAACTGTTAGGCGACATCATAAGGATTTATCTTTTGTTGGTCGTACTCTCACTTTTGTAACGTCTTTTCATTAATTTCACTGTATTGTTCTGAGAACCTGTAACCTGCAACTATTTAGCAGACATGGATCAAAAGCACCTATTTATTTATAATATGATTAAGAATGGACGATATAATAATGCAAAATTCTGATATGAACAGGACCCGTCACCTCTCTGAAGACGTTGAAGGATTACAACGACCAATATCAGAGGAGTGAAGAGATGTAACCTTGAACCAATATTGTTTGGGAGATCTGTAGTCCAATCTGGGACTAAGATCAATGATTTGTGAGCATATGAGCTCAATTGATCTGCAGTAGGGATCTGTGGCCAACTTGGGCTCAGCCCATTCAGTTGAAATGCTGAGCATTGGCTTGGTTTCTGACAATTGTTTTTGTATTTTATTGAATGCTGGGCACTCATCATAGCTCTGGGGCCCTTTTTTATAGAACAGTTTATGTTCTCTTAGCGCGCACGTAAGGAGCACGTGGCATGCTTGGCGCTGTGCGCCAGTCAATGAGCGCTTCTTGTGATGTAGCGCACATGTGAGGAGCACGTGGCGCGCTTGGCGCAGTGCGCCAGACAATGAGCGCAGAGCGCTTCTGTTTATGTAGCGCACACGTGAGGAGCACGTGGCGCGCTTGGCGCTATTCGCCAGACAATGAGCGCAGAGCGCTTCTGGCAAAATAGTGCACTCGTGAGGAGCATGTGGCGCGCTTGGCGCTGTTCGCCAGACAATGAGCGCAGAGCGCTTCTATTTATGTAGCGCACATGTGAGGAGTATATGGAGTGCTTGGCGCTGTTCGCCAGACAATGAGCGCAGAGCGCTTCTGTTTATGTAGCGCACACGTGAGGAGCACGTGGCGCGCTTGGCGCTGTTCGCCAGACAATGAGCGCAGAGCGCTTCTGTTAAAATTAGAACGCTAAGGCTCTTTTTAGGCAGCTTTGCGCTCTGAGAATTAAATTTTCTCTTATAACAGACTTTGTCTTATGGATCTACGAACAAAGTTCTTATTTTATAAGAGATGTTTCAATCTCTTATGTTCTTGGTGAAAGGCTTTGCCTTTATGGATCTGTGATCCTAAGAGAATTGAATTATTCTCCCCCTTTTTATAACGAGATGTTATAATCTCTTTTGTGAAAGACGATTTGTCTTAAAGATCTATGATCTAGCATAAGAACTAAGTTCTTTTCCTGACGAGATTTTTTATCTCTATGTTTTTACCTTGAAGAAAAGTTCTTCTTCTGCCAGAGCTTGCTCTTCTCTACGAAGTTTCTCAAAGATTATAGGGGGGTTCCTCTATATGAGACTTGAAGTCTTGGGGCCTTTATATAGGGTGGGCTGATTTGTTGAATCGGTTGAAGAGATCTTTTCTCTAATTGATTTGGGAATGTTTCCCACCGTTGGATCTTTGATCCTAGGACTTCTGTTTTACAGAAGGCAATCTTCTTGTTTTTAACAAGATTGGGAAATCTTTTCCCATACAGAATTTATTCTGTATCTTGGTGATTTTTAATCACCATTGGATCATTGATCCAACGGTGCTCTGATTTTCAGAGCACAATCTTTCCTGTTTAAAAAGATTCTGAGGAATGTTTCCTTAATAGAATTTTATTCTGGTCAATTGATGATTTTTTAATCATGTTCGTTGGATATTTGATCCAACGGTGGAGAACATTTAGTTCTAGCGCTAGCGCTCACGTGCTTTGCACGTGGTGCGCTGCTTAGAGTACGACGCTCTTAACGCTAGCGCTTACGTGCTTTGCACGTGGTGCGCCGCTTAGAGTGCAGCGCTCTTAGTGCTAGTGCTTACGTGCTTTGCACATGATGCGCTGCTTAGAGTGCAGCGCTCTAGTGCTCACGTGCTTTGCATGTGGTGGGCTGTCTCAGAGTCTTTGACTCTCAGCGCTGGCGCTGCTATAAAGCGCTGCTTCATTACTGAAGGTGTCTTTTCACCTTCCTTCTCCACTTTTCCTAAGTCAAGCTTTTCTTTCCCAGAGCTTGGAAATAATTCTATCATGCACAACATTTTCTGTGCCTAGACTTAAATGTCTCCCTTCATAATCTGAAGCAATGCTTATTTTCTCTTTCATTTTCAGAGAATCATTTTAACAGAGAAGAGCCATGGCTTGTAATCGCCCACATGCTCGCCGTCAGCCATGGGAGGTTCCTATTGAGGAAATTGTTCCTCGTTTTGCTGCGCGCTTGGTGAACCCTACTCTTACGGATGACCAATGCGACATGGTGCTGCACGAGCTCTTGACTCGTATAGGACATCCTCTCCACATCGGCTCCATTTGGCTCCGGATGGTTTTCTTGTCTGTGATCAATGATATTCCCCCTCCTCCGGCGGAGATGACTCCAGCCATGCTCGATGCCGCGGAAGACAAGATCGAGTGCTTCCACGAGGCACTTTTGATCACCGCAGCTCTGAGGGATCGCTCTGTCCGGCTACTAAGCCAGATACGGGCTAAGTAGGTCGTCATGTCTGCCTTTGCTGATAGATACGATGCCGACCGATGGGTAGCTACTCTTTGTGAAGATCGCCGCTTTGTCATGGTGGAGAAGGCAGAGAGGGAGTTAGATAATTTTATCCATAGTTTTGTGAATCTCTGTACTTTCGATCCCATATTTGGTGATCTATTTCCTGTAGATTAAAATGTTCAATTTAATACTTTGTTTTTGTCATTGAACACCTATTTTTCTTTTGATGTGTGCATGTGCGTATATGAATGAGCTTGGTTTCACACATATCTGTAAACGAAACTTAAGCTGGTATAAACAGTAACTAATAGCTCTTGGCCGAAGATTTTGGCGGGAATAAATGCCCTCACTACTTTGCCCACGTAAGTATATACGTGGGTGAAGAAGTGCAGAGTAATTCATAGCATATGACCAGTTTCGGGTTGGTATATAATTTTCAGAATCTTGATCTGAGAAGATAACGAGCGGACACAAGCGTCGTCATTTATCATTGACTCAAATCTCGACTCTTAAGGGATATAGTTCCAAACCTTCAGCTCCATGAGCCGCACCCTTTTATCTCTTTATGTCTTACTCTGACGTGAAGTAGTTTATATGCTCCTGAGTAACTTCTCCATCTCAGTGGCATGTAGCTTTGGCAAGTATAGCCCGCAGATAGTCCATATTGACCTCCTTGTAGAGCAGCGATGGCTTAGAAAACAGGTTCAGATCTGCTGCCTAAGACTTTTCAACTTTATGAGACCTGAGGGTCTCATAAAGACTTTTCTCCCTACGAGTCGAAAGGATCCCGTAGGTGTATTTTCTCCTTAGAAATCGTGAGGATTCCTAAGTGTGTGTTCGCTTGAGAGTCGTAAGAATCCCATAAGAGAATTTTCCCGCTTACAAGTCGAGAGGACTCGTAAGTGGTTGTTTCCCTCCTTGTCGAGATTCGACCAGAGAGTGTGGTCCGTGAATAGTATGCAAGAGTCCATCTTGGACCGACTTGCAGGACCCCAGTGCTTAGGAAACAGGTTCAGATCTCCATTGCCTAAGGCTTTTCCCTACGAGTCGAGAGGATCTCGTAGGTGTATTTTCTCCTTAGGAATCGTGAGGATTCCTAAGTGTGTTTTCTCTTGAGAGTCGTAAGGATCTCACAAAAGAATTTTCTTCCTTACAAGTCGAGAGGACTCTTAAGTGATTGATGAGCTGCCCTGCTCTTGAGTCAAAGCATTGCTTCGATGGGGGAGGTCGAGGTTTGACTTTTTCCATTTTCCACAGGGTCAGGATTGACTTTAGCCGTGTTCCACGGGGTCAGGGGTTGACTTTGGCCATATGGGGTCAAGATTGACTTTGGCCATACGGGGTCAGGATTGATTCTTGGTTTCTGTGCACCGTCGAGTCCTGGAACTGGGAACTTTGCCGCGGCTTCGAGATAGTCTCTAGGCTTTCTGTGGACCTTCGAGATTTGGAATTAGGGGATTTGCCATGGCTCCGAGGTTGATTGTCGCGTCCGAATCCTGCAGAGACACTGATTTCTCTGCGGGTCGACGCGAATCGAGATGCTCTCGTCAGGGACGATGATTTCCCTGAATCGAGGTATTTTGCCAAGGACACTGATTTCCTCGGAGTTAAGACGAATCGAGATATTCCTGCAAAGTCACTGATTTCTCTGCGGTTCAATGCGAATCGAGATGCTCTCGTCAAGGACGCTGGTTTCCCTGAATCGAGGTATTTTGCCAAGGACACCGATTTCCTCAGAGTTGAGACGAATCGAGATATTCCTGCAAAGACAATGATTTCTTTGCGGGTCGATGCGAATCGAGATGCTCTCGTCAAGGACGCTGATTTTCCTGAATCGAGGTATTTTGCCAAGGGCACTGATTTCCTCGGAGTTGAGACGAATCGAGGTATTCCAGCAAAGACACTGATTTCTTTGCGGGTCGACGCGAATCGAGATGCTCTCGTCAAGGACGCTGATTTCCCTGAATCGAGGTATTTTGCCAAGGACACTGATTTCCTCGGAGTTGAGACGAATCAAGGTATTCCTGCAAAGACAATGATTTCTCTGCTGGTCGACACGAATCGAGATGCTCTCGTCAAGGACGCTGATTTCCCTGAATCGAGGTATTTTGCCAAGGACACTGATTTCCTCAGAGTTGAGACGAATTGAGGTATTCCTGCAAAGATACTGATTTCTATGCGGGTCGACGCGAATCGAGATGCTCTCGTCAAGGACGCTGATTTACCTGAATCGAGGTATTTTGCAAAGGACACTGATTTCCTCGGAGTTGAGACGAATCGAGATATTCCTGCAAAGACACTGATTTCTCTGCGGGTCAACGCGAGTCGAGATGCTCTCGTCAAGCACTCTGATTTCCCTGAATCGAGGTATTTTTCCAAGGACACTGATTTCCTCGGAGTTGAGACGAATCGAGGTATTCCTGCAAAGACACTGATTTCTCTGCGGGTCGATGCGAATCGAGATGCTCTCGTCAAGGACGCTGATTTCCCTGAATTGAGGTATTTTGCCAAGGACACTGATTTCCTCGGAGTTGAGACGAATCAAGGTATTCCTGCAAAGACAATGATTTCTCTGCTGGTCGACGCGAATCGAGATGCTCTCGTCAAGGACTCTGATTTCCCTGAATCGAGGTATTTTGCCAAGGACATTGATTTCCTCGGAGTTGAGATGAATCGAGGTATTCCTGCAAAGACACTGATTTCTTTGCGGGTCGATGCGAATCGAGATGCTCTCGTCAAGGACGCTGATTTCCCTGAATCGAGGTATTTTTCCAAGGACACGGATTTCCTCGGAGTTGACATGAATCAAGAAGTTCTCGCAAGGATGTCCTAACGTTACAGTTAACTTCTGCTCTTTACGACAGTGGTCCATTAGGGTCTGTGGTACTAGGGTTTTGTCCGTCGTACTGTCGCGTTGGCTGATGTATTCCTCGATAGGCAATCTTGCCGTTCGAGTAGCCTTGCAACTGTCGTGTCTCCGATCCCTTTGGGGGATGGACAAGACGTCTTCAAGAAATCTTCCTAGGCAGTTTGACTGTCGGAAGAGCAAACGTTAGGAATTTTGACATGCTGCTTTTTTTACTTGAGGTTAGGCTCAGTTTGGGGAGCCTCGATGAGTCATAACTACTCCGCGCTGGTATGGAATGATCTCCGATAGTCTTTCAGGTTTTATTTGAGTTGCCGTCAAGACCCTGAATCTAGGAATTTGGCCTTTGCTTCGTTTGCTGGCATTGCGTCTACTGTAACGAGACGAATGTCGCGGTTGTCTCTAGGTTTCCTGTGAACCGTTGAAGCTTGGAACTAGGGATTTTGCCATGGCTCCATTATTTTGACCCTGGGGTCAGTTGTTGACGCTGCATCTGCATCCTGCTGGGCTGAGAAGGAACGCCGTTATTGACATTGCGTCTGCTATAACGAGACGAATGTTGAGGTGGAGCTGGAATTTTGCCGTCGCTCCGCTTTGTTTCGACCGTGGGGTCAGTTGTTGACGTTTCATCTGCTGTAACGAGACGAATGTCGATATGGTCTCTAGGTTGTCTGTGAACCGTTGAGATTTGGAACTAGGGACTTTGCCGTGGTTCCGCTTTGCTGACGTTGTGTCTGTTGTAACGAGACGAATGTCAAGGTGGTCTCTAGGTTGTATGTGAACCATTGAGATTTGGAACTAGGGACTTTGCCGTGGCTCCGCTTTGCTGACGTTGCGTTTGCTGTAACTAGACGAATGTCGAGGTGGTCTTTAGGTTGTCTGTAAACCATCGAGATTTGGAAGTAGGAGACTTTGCCATGTCTCCGTTTTGCTGATGTCGTATCTGTTTCTGGTCGGAACGAGAAGGAACACCGTTATTGATCTCTTAAGATGGAGATGTTTCCATCGAGACTTGGCTCACTTTCTGATGGAGCTTTGTGGGATGATATGGTTCCCTCTTTGTTTGTACCGCTGGATTGTATATAGGGGTCAGTATGGACCCCGCTGTAGGGCAAAAGTTTCATTCTTCCATTTTTTTAATTTTTTTAATTTCTTTCCACGATGCTCTATCATTTCAGCTTTTTATATCGCGAAAGTCGCAATTGCCCAATCATTTCAGCTATTTTTTGCGGTGCCCAATCATTTCGGCTATTTTTTTTTTTTACTCTATGTTTTTTATTATGAGTTGCCCAATCATTTCGGATATTTTGTATGCATATATTTTTACTTGCTGATTTTGTTGCAAGTTGCCCCATCATTTCGGCTATTTTGTATGCATATATTTTACTTGCTGATTTTGTTGCAAGTTGCCCCATCATTTCAGCTATTTCATATGCATTTTTGGCTCGCTGAATTTTTATCGCGAGTGTGGAACTTGGAATTTGGTGCCAATCTCAGCATCAGTATCGCTACGACTGGAATATTGCCAGGAGCGAATCATCATTTTCCGTGAAAGGGCTTGGAATTTGATACCGATTTAGGCATCAGCATCGCTACCACTGGGACATTGCCAGGAGCGAATCATCATTTGCCTCTGTCGATTTCGAACAAAGGTTGTTTAGCAAACAGGGTTAGGATCCTGTTGACTAAGGCTTTTTGACTTCATGAGCCGTAAGGGTCTCATAAAGGTGTTTCTCCCTACGAGTCGTGAGGATCTCGTAAGTGCGTTTTCTCCTTAGGAATCATGGGGATCCCTAAGTGTACATCCTCTTATAAGTCGTAAGGATCTTACAAGAGTGTTTTCTCCTTATAAGTCGAGAGGACTTACAAGGGCCATTCACCGTGTGAGCACATCCCTAGTCGCTGATGGGACTTTGTTAGGAAAATGTTTATTCGTGCCCGTGGATTGTATACAAGGGTCAAATTGAAACGCTTGTAGGGTAGTCTGTGGAGTGTGATGGCTTAAGAACAGGTTCAGATCCCTGTAGCTTAAGGCTTTTGAATCCTATGAGCCGTGAGGGTCTCAAAGGGGAATTCTCCTTACGAGTCGTGAGGATCTCGTAAGTGTGTTTTCTCTTTAGGAATCGTGGGGATTCCTAAGTGTGTTGCTCTCTTGTGAGTCGTAAGGATCTCAGCAGGTATTTTCTCCTTACAGGGTCGAGAGGACCTTGCAAGTGTCTTTTAACGAGATTGCGCCCTTTCGGGTTTCCACAAACTCGCCGGTAGTCCTGCTATGTTTACTCACGGAGCCCTTTCGGGTTTTCATCCATGACCATCTCGCTTATAGACGTACCGTTTTTTTGCGTCAGCCTTGGGATGCTGCGGTCCGTAGTAGTTTATACACGTTTCGATCAATTGCAAGTTTTAGGACATTGCGGTCCATCGTTGCCATATTTGAGGCAAATTTGTAGTTTGCGGACTTTTTGGTCCATTGTTTATCCTGCATGCACGTGCATTTGTCACGTGACGGGATACATGACGCTGATGTGGAATACACCCATTTAGGGTGTGATTTGATATAGTTGGAGTGTTTTGTGACCCATCCCTATCATGGATTCTCCAACTTGACGTCGACGCCTGGCCCCTTCGAATAGGGCTATTTGGCATTCTCGATCAGCTTTGCTCTTCTGACGGGCTTCGTTCAGTAGCATGTCGATCAGCTCGTCTGAGGGTTCCAAGGATTTTGGCATTGATCCTGCTCCCAGCTCCTCTACATTATCTTTTGATACCAAGTGAGCTTCTTTGTTATTTAGCAACGAATGAGAGATCATGTGGCAACTTGCCACATAATCTTCTGGTTCCTATGACGAGTTGTATCCCTCATCATCGTCGCTATCTCCGCCCTCCAGGATATGGTTGAGAAATTCTTGGAGTGTGACCGGGGTTCGCGCCTTTTGGTTATATTCCTCCAACGCGTCAATAAACTTTTGCAACTCCGTGCGCTTGTCATCAGGCTTCATGGGCTTCTTCTTCTTCTTTGAAGACTTTGACGCTAGGCCTTGGTTGCACGAGTACAATATCATCCTTTCTACACAACATCAGTATATGAAGTATTTCAAGGATGTTCTCGAGTACACCGTAACGGGGGAGCTAAACCCATTCTCCATGAATGAAGTCCGCAAATATGAGGATGCAAAGTATTTCCTGCCAGACTTTGAAGACACGGAAACATGCCATAAACCGGAGAATAAGAAAAAAGCTATCACCACTATTCCGGTCTTCGGGAGCGATACCGATGAGGAAGAAAAGATAGTCTATTCGGGGCCGCCCCAATGCAACAAGCCGGGACCATCTACCCCTATTCTGGTTTTTGGCAGTGACTCTGAAGACGAAGTTAACGCAGTGTTCTCGGTCCGTCCATCAGTGCAAGCCTTCACTGGAAATGATCAGAGTTTACAGATCGCCATGGTTCCGCGGCAGCACTATAGAGAGCTTGATTCGCTTGAGACATATAGTATGCAAGAGCTAAAGACGTTCTACGTCCCTCCAATGCGAATGGATGAAAAGGCAATCCTCTTTTATCGATCCGTGGAAACCAAAGTGGAGAAAGAAATCTGGCATGGTGCCGATTCGGCACTTGACAGGCTCCAGCCCATCCGTCTGCCCAGATACTACACAGAAGGATTAAAAAGGCTATCGAGACACCTAGGCGTACCCTTCAAACAGGCTGCTCGACAAGCTCAATTCTACAACAGGACCTGGATCATCCCCGGAACTCAGCGAAAATTGCCTAACGGGAGAATGGAAACGATCGGGCTTAGATATGTTCAATCCAAGAAACGGGAGCGATCCCATGACTGCGACGTTATACATGACTTCGATGAAGAAGGAGATTCTCTTTTAAAAGACGCTGACACTGAGCCTGAACGCGGTCCTGCCATAAAAATGCCAAGTCCGTCATTTGAAGAACAGATAGACAAGCTAATAAGGGAAGCGGGTCAAAAGGCCCGAGATGACCACAACCGTGAAATGGCCATTTACGAGAAAGCCAGGACGCAACGCTTTCTTCAGCAGGCTACGGAGAATAACTATGCCCTTCGTTGCCAGCCCATTATACAGAAGACCCGACACAGAGGCAAAAACAAACTAAAGAACGAAAAAACGTTCGACAGCGGCAAAATAGGTCCAAGAAGCCACGCGATCGAGAATTGAGTAGCCGGGATCCATCTCTTATAAAGAAGATGGGTCGAGCATATTCTTTCCCCCAAGACAAGACAAGGAAGATATTCGATCTTGTCATGAAACATCAAATGATTACGCTACCGGAGTCCAAACACCCTGAACAAGCAGACGAGGTCTCTCACCCAGATTATTGCTCCTATCACCGAGCGATAGGACATCCTTTCGAAGACTGCTTCACATTCAAAAACTGGGTCGAAGACTAATATCAACTTTGCGGGTTCGCTCTATCCAACAGTTGGAGAGTAGCCCCACCGCAAAAACATGTTCCAAAAGCAACGTATATGGCGAGAGTAGAACCAGATCAACATCGGTCTTGGAAGCGATCTCACACCTGTCACGCAGTAACGATGTCGGAAGAAGGAGAGCATGATAATGTGGATGACCTCTCCTGGTGCTTAGAAAATGAAGATGAAGACGAGGTGATCTCAGAATTTCTGCCGGCGCTAAAAGAGTTGGAAGATGGAATACATATTACTGTGGACAACCTAAGAAAAATCGACTTAGGGACGGCTCACGACCCGCGGCCAACGTTTGTCAGCGAGATGCTGTCTAAAGAGCAGGTAGATACGCTAAAAGACGTGCTCATGCAGTATAGGGACTGCTTTGCATGGAATTATTCCGAGATGCCGAGGCTAGATCCAGAAATAGCTGTGCATAAATTGGCGATATCCCCGGACGTCAAGCCAGTCAAACAAGCACCGAGGAGAATGCGGCTTGAACTTGAAATGAGCATCAACGCCGAAGTCAAGAAGCTAATCGACTCCGGTTTTATCCAAGAAGTTCAGTATCCTGACTGGATCGTCAACATTGTCCCAGTGATGAAGAAAAATGGGACGGTGCGCATCTGCGTAGATTCTCGGGACCTCAACAAAGCTTGCCCGAAGGATGATTTTCCCGTACCGGTTACCGAGCTGATGATAGACAACACGTCCACCCATGAAGTCTTCTCTTTCATGGACGGATCATCAGGGTACAATCAAATAAAGATGCACCCCGAAGACCAGAAGCATACCGCTTTCCGGACTCCTCTGGGAATATTCTGCTACAAAGTGATGCCTTTCGGCTTGAAGAACACCGGCGCTACCTATCAGAGGGCAATGTCAAAGATTTTCGATGATCTCATACATAAAATCGTCGAGTGCTATATCGATTACCTCGTAGTGAAAAGCAAGTCGTACGAGGAGCATTGGGAGTATCTGAAGATCATGTTTCAGTGCCTTCGGAAATACAACCTGAAGATGAACCCTCTGAAATGCGCGTTCGGAGTTTCCTCGGGAAAATTCCTAGGATTCATCGTACGACACCGGGGCATCGAGATAGACCCGTCGAAGATCAAGGCAATCATGGAAATGCCTCCGCCAAGAACTCTCAAGCAACTGCGGTCTCTCCAAGGGAAGCTCGCGTATATCCGACGGTTGATAGCTAACCTCTCCGGCAAATTCCGTCCCTACAGTCATTTAATGAAGTAGGGGACCCTGTTCGTCTGGGATCACAAATGCCAAAGTGCACTGGACGAAATCAAGCAATACCTGCAGAATCCGTCGGTACTGACCGTCCCGGTCAAGGGAAAGCCCCTCATCCTGTATACAACAGCCCTTGAAGGCTCCTTGGGCGCGTTAGGGGCACAGAAGAATGACCAAGGGAAAGAGAGGGCCCTCTACTATTTGAGTCGAGTTCTTCTGGGGGCAGAAAATAACTACTCCCCTATCGAAAAACACTGCCTGGCATTTATCTTCGCGATAACGAAGCTCAGACACTATGCGTTGGCACATGAGGTCCACCTTGTATCAAAAGTGGACCCTCTCAAATATTTGATGTCAAGTTCCATACTAGCAGGGCAGCTCGCTAAATAGGCCCTACTCTTAATGGAATTCTCGATAACATACCGACCTCTCAAAGCAGTGAAAGGCCAGGCCATCGCCGACTTCCTCGCTAAACATCCGATACCTACCGATTCACCCCTAAACTGCGAATTGCCAGACGAACACGCGTTTGACACGATCGACAGGGAGAAAGGAGGTGCGGACTAGTTAGAAAGTGCCTCCCAAGAGGGGTAAAGTGATACCCGGTGGGAACTCTATTTCGACGGGGCATCTTCCATGAAGAAGCGAAAGCATAGCTCTCCCGTAATCAAGTCCGGGATAGGCCTCATCTTCGTGAATCCACAAGGAGGGATAATGCGCTTTGCCTTTTTCTTGACAGAGCCAAGGACAAACAATGAAGTGAAATATGAAGCTTTGATAGCAGGTCTTGAGATCGCTGTCAACATGAGAATAAAAAACCTCCTCATATACGGGGACTCCCAGCTAGTCGTTAGTCAAGTAAACGACGACTATCAAACGTGCAAATCGAAGTTGGTAAAATATGGCGAAAGAGTGCAACAATTGCTGAATCAAATCTCTTCTTACGCCCTGGAAAGCATACCGTGAGTGGAGAATATCAAGAAGGATGCGTTAGCTAAGCTCGCTAAAGAACTGGCTGACGAAAACCTCGATGACATAAGGATCGTTGTACAAAACCGTCGGGTTCTTGCGCCAGCGGAAATATCTCCGGAGTCGTCTGAAGAAAAGGAAGCGACCAAGAAAACAGCTCTGCAAATAGAGGACCAGGAAAAGGCCAAGGATCGGAGAGAAGTCTTTATAAACTACTTCAAATTCTATCGAACACCTGAAGATGCATCCTCAAGGCACCAGCTCATGAAACGAGCTCCGTCCTTCACCTTCGTCAATGATACTCTATATAAGAGATCATTCGACTTTCTGTGGCTAAGATGCCTGGGACCAGAAGAAGCAAGGAGAGTCATCCAAGAAACTCACGACGGAATCTGCGGTTCTCATCAAGCCGGGCCAAAGATGAAGCTGAAGATCAAAAGGATGGGCTACTATTGGCCCACGATAATTCATGATTGCCTCGATTATGCGAAGCAGTGCCGTTCATGCCAAATTCATAGAGAATTTATCCACCAACATCCAAACCCGCTACACCCAACGGTGGCTAGCTGGCCGTTCGAAATGTGGGGAACCAACATAATTGGGCCCATCGAACCAGCGTCATCCAGAGGACATCGGTTCATATTGGCGACAACCGATTACTTCTCCAAGTGGGTATAAGCAGTACCGCTAAGAGAAGTGAAGATGGAGAACATCCTCCATTTCTTCAAGACACACGTCATCTATCGGTTCGGCACTCCACGACGGATTATCTCTGATAACGGGCCAGCTTACAGAATTCACAAAATCAGTTGCTTCGCACAACAGTATAATATAGACCGGAGATACTCTTCGGTCTATAATCCCCAAGCTAACGGTCTAGCTGAGGCTTTCAACAAGACCTTAACGAAGATTAGAAAGAAGACGGTGTCCAAAAATAAGAAGGACTGGCACGAGAAACTGCATGAAGCTCTCTAGGTGTATCGAACCATGTTCAAAACGGCCACAAACACAACGCCATTTGTGTTGGTATTCTGCACGGAAGCAGTACTCCCCTTGGAGATAGAGCTGCCCTCACTATGAGTGGCGGTTCATTACGAGTTAACAGACGAAGAAAATGCTCATTTTCGGCTTGAAGAGCTCGATGCCCTCGATGAAACTCGTCTTATGGCGCAACAAAACCTAGAGGCTTACAAAGCATAGATAACGCGCTCATACGAAAGATTGACTAGGCCGAGAACATTCCGCCAAGGCGAACTCATGCTAATGGTCAAGAGACCTATGATCCCCAATCGCGCCAAATGGGGAAATTCGTGCCGAACTATGAGGGCCCGTACATCATAGACAAAGTCTACCAAGGCGGGGCTTACTCGCTCGTGGATATGCATGGCGAAAGACCCTTCAGGACAATAAATGGCCGGTTCTTGAAGAAATACTACGCCTGACAAGTCACGGCCAAGGTTAACGATAGATGACGACGCTTGTGTCCACTCGCTATCTTCTTAAGTCAAAACTCTGAAAGTAGTACCCTACAAAACTTCGACAACAGCGGACCATAACGTCCTTAAACTACTTCGGACCGAAATGTCCCTAAACTAACAACGAACCGAAACGTCCCTAAACTAACAACGGACCGAAACATCCCTAAACTAACAATGGACCGTAATGTCCTGAAACTAGCTATGGATCACAATGTCCTAAAACTAACGACGGACCAAAACGTCTCTAAAACTACTACAAACCGCAACATCATAGGGATGCCAAAAAAAAAAAACGGTACGTCCACAAGAAAAATGGGCACGGATGAAAACCCGAAAGGGCTCCGTGAGTAAAAACAGCAAGGCTACCGGCGATGTTTGTGAAAAACCGAAAGGGCGCAGACTCGTAAAAAAAATGGGTACATCCATAAGAAAGATGGACACGGATGAAAACCCGAAAGGGCTCCGTGAATAAAAACAACAGGGCTACCGGCGAGTCTGTGAAAACTCAAAAGGGCGCAGACTCATAAAAAATTCATGCACACTGGCAAGGTCCTCTCGACCTTGTAAGGAGAAAATACCTGCGTGAGATCCCTACGACTCACAAAGGTGCGACACACTTAGGGATCCCCACGATTCCTAAGTAGAAATTACACTTTCGAGATCCTTACGACTCGTAAGGAGAACCCTCTTATGAGACCTTCACGGCTCGTAAGATTCAAAAGCCTTAAGCTACAGGGATCCGAACCCGTTCTTAAGCCATCACATTTCCCAGACTGCCCTACAAGCGGTTCAATACTGACCCTTGTATACAATCCACGGGCACAAATAATCATTTCCTTGCCGAGTCCCACTAACGACGAGGAATGTCCTCATCTGGTAAACAGACACTTGTAAGTCCTCTCGACTTATAAAGAGAAAATACTCTTATGAGATCCTTACGACTTATAAGACAGAACACCACTTATAAGTCCTCACGACTTCTAATGAGAACATACACCTATGAGATCCTCACGACTCGTACAGAGAAACACCTTTATGAGACCCTTACGGCTCATGAAGTCAAAAGCCTTAGTCGACAGGATTCTAACCCTGTTTGCTAAGCCATCTTTGTTTAAATTGACAAAGGCAAATGATGATTCGCTCCTGGCAATATCCCAGTTGTAGCGATACTGATGCCTAAATCGGTATCAAATTCCAAGTCCTTTCACGGCAGATGATGATTCGCTCCTGGCAACATTCCAGTCACAGTGATGCTGATGCTAAGATTGGTATCAGATCTTGAGTTCCATACTCGAAAAAAAATGCATATGAAATAGCCGAAATGATATGGCAACTTGCAACGAAATCAGCAAGTAAAATATACGCATACAAAAATAGCCGAAATGATTGGGCAACTCGCAATAAAAAGCAGCGAGTAAAAACAAAAATAGCCGAAATGATTGGGCAACTCATAATAAAAAGCAGCGAGTAAAAAGAAAAATAGCCGAAATGATTGGGCAATCGCGACTTTCACGATATAAAAAGCTAAAATGATAAAGCATCGCGGAAAGAAATAAAAATGAAAGAATGAAACTTTTGCCCTACAGGCGAGTCCATACTGACCCTTGTATACAATCCATGGGCATAAACGAAAAGAGAACCACATGTCCCAACAAACTCTGTCAAAGGGAAAGTCAGATCTCGACAACAACATCTGCATCCCAGAAGACCAACAACGGCGTTCCTCCTCATGCCAGCAGGGCACGGACACAACACCACCAATCGGAGCCACGGCGAAGTCTCCAGTTCCAAGACTCTACGGTTCACGCACAACCTAGAGTCAACCCCGACACCGCAGAAAGCAGAGCAAGTCAACTTGACCCCGTCTCGAAAATACGTCATCCATTGACCCCAATTCGGAAACACGTCATCCAATGACCCCGTCTCGGAAATACGTCATCAAATGACCCCGTCGTGGAAATACGTCATCTAATGACCCCGTCGCGGAAATACATCAGCAAATGACCCCGTCTCAGAAACACGTTAGCAAATGACCCCGTCGCGGAAACACGTCAGCAAATGACCCCATCTCGGAAATACGTCATCCAATGACCCCGTCGTGGAAATACGTCATCCAATGATCATGTCTTGGAAACACGTCAGCAAATGACCCCGTCTCGGAAATACGCCATCCAATGACCCCGTCGCGGAAATACGTCATTTAATGACCCCGTCTCCGAAATACGTCAGCAAAATGACCCCGTCACATAAATATGTCATCCAATGACCCCGTCGCGGAAATACGTCATCCAATGACCCCGTCGCGGAAATACGGCAGCAAATGACCCCGTCACAGAAACACGTCAGCAAATAACCCCATCCCGGAAATACGTCATCCAATGACCCCGTCTCGGAAATACATCAGTCAATGACCCAGTCTCGGAAATACGTCATCCAATGACCCCATCTCGGAAATATGTCAGCAAATGACCCCGTCGCGGAAACACGTCAGCAAATGACCCCGTCGCGGAAACACGTCATCAAATGACTCCGTTGCGGAAATACGTTAGTCAATGACCCCGTCTCGAAAATACGTCAACCAATGACCCCCTCGTCGGAGCAGTGCTTCGACTCGGGAACAAGTCAACTCATCAACCACTTACGAATCCTCTCGACTTGTAAGGGGGGAAATTCTCTTATGAGATTCTTACGACTCTCAAGAGAAAGCACACTTAGGAATCCTCATGATTTCTAAGGAGAAAATACACCTAAGAGATACTCTCTACTCATAGGGAGAAAACTCTTTATGAGACCCTCACAGCTCATAAAGTTGAAAAGTCTTAGGCGGCAGACCCGAACCTGTTTCCTAAGCCATCGCTACCCTACGAAGAGTTCAAGATGAGTTGTTATCTACAGGCTACACTTACTAGAGTAACATGACAACAACACAACAAAGAAAAGAAAGTGATATATGATAAAACATGTCCTTTATTCATGAGTTCAATTGAATACAAGATATATCATATAAAAGAATAAAAAAAATGAATGAATACATGTTATTCATGAATTACAAATTTCCATTAATACAAAAAATTACAAAGACGGATACTAAGGAGGATGCCTCTTCAACAAATCGGCAAGCCGCTCGTACACTCCTTTTAGCTCCTTCTCACAGTCAGCCACCGCTGCCAGCTCCACTTCAATTCGAGCCCGTTGCTGCAATCAGGATGAAAGCTTCGTATCGATTTCATGCTTAGCAGCTTCGCAACTTTGCGCAACCCGCTCGGTGTGTTGGAGATAGTGCCCTCAGAGTCAATTATTGGATCACAGGCACGTGATTGCAATGATTGAGGGAGGACCTATCCCGGTAGGACAGTCTTACTCAAGATGATAGTATGCTATCTGGTTTATCTTTATCATCGTGTACTGCTTTAGGTGACCAGACTGGTCGCTATTACACGTTGATAGAGCCCCTAGGATTCTTGCTTGACTGCCAGCAGTATGAGGGCGATCATATACATGGGAGCTGGCAGTCTATAAGCACATCCTTAAAAGGTCCCTAGTCGTGGGAGTTTCGAGACAGGGCATCGATACTCCAGAGTAGACTAGTGTATACAGTCGAGACCCCGACGAGGGGCGGTGGCCGGTCTCACAAGCCACTGGTGTCAGTTGGTTCACCTAAGATGTATACAGATGCTCATTGGGTTATGAGTACACCGGACAGGACTCGCCGGGAACATGCTAATTTGTCTTATACCTGACGTCAGATAGCAGTTCCCTGGTGACATGTGTACAGGTTAGTTCATCGACCTGAGGATCGTCATTTGTCTCGTGTGAGTTCCCACTGTATTTTGATTACTACCCTACCACGCTCAAAGGAGACGTGCAAATAGGTTTTAGTTAGGTACAGTCCCAAGCCACATGGAGGCAGTGAGCGGATCTTCAGGGGTTCGTCTCTCCCGGTATTGGGGGTGAGGTCGCGCTGTGTCTAGGAAAGCCATTACACGAAGTCCTTGGCCAAGGCAGGAGATTTACTGGTATTCCAGTAGTATCTCAGGGTGTTCTGGGCTGATCTCCGACACGACTTGTACCGCTTTTGGGGGTCTGACTTTTACCAACCCCTAGGCCCGCCATGCGATGCTCATGGACGAACGGACCAGACTGTACGGATATTGTCACTGACAGGCTCAGTAGGGTGTCAGGATGAGTTCGCTCATCGACGTCCCTTTTGGTTAATAGCTGGTAGCCCGTCACGTATGGCTAATACCTCTGACGTGCTAGTGGTTAAATCCACAACCATAGTATTGACGAGTCTTTAGAGTCCCCCATATTTAGTCAGTCAAGTTTCGGGCGAAACGCTGTAGAGGCCGTATGGAGATATAGCAGGGTTCGATCAGATACGTGCGGTATTGCACGGTTCAGGATCGGACGGTTAGTACTAGAGGCCGTATGGATATATGGCAGGGTTCGATCAGATACGTGCGGTATTGCACGGATCAGGATCGGACGGATAATACTAGCCGGCTTTGGTTTAAGCCGGATCCTAGTATAGTAAAGTGTAGATTTTGTCTCATTGCATTTGTATTTCGGTCGGAATACAAATGCGGGTATGTATATACAGTAGCGGGGTTTTCCTGTAATTTATTACGGGATCGTTTTTTTGGAGTTGCCAGTTTGCTTTCCGTTTCGGCCATTTTCATTTGTATCTTTCCTTGGCCGAAGATTGGTGGAGGATGGCTTATTTGCATTTGTGCAAATAAGCATTTTGGAGGGTTGTCTTTGCACATTGTTGTATCATGATGGGTGCACCATCCATTGACTTGATTGATCCATCATTGCTTGACTTTGGATGTGATGATGGGAGATGGTTGTTGAGTGTTGGACTTTTTTTATAATGATTTCTTTTCATGATCACATATGATTCCCTCTTGCATTATTGGCTCACTCACTCACTCTCTCATTCTCTCCTCTCCCACCTCATGAGGCCGGCCATTCTAAGGTGGAGGCTGTCCCAAATTTTTCATGGGGATTTTTGGTCTCATTTGCTTGCAAAAATCCCCAAGTTCCCTCTCCAAAAGGTTCACTTCATTTCCTCTACCAAAAGGCGACTTCAAGTAACCCCAAATGAGACATATGGCACTACACTATTCTACAGCAAATCTTGGGCATGTCGACTCGCCAGCTTCATGCCCGAGTTGCCTCGGACCAGAGGTGGGAGCCCGTAAAAGAAGCCAGCGACGTGGTGCCCTTCCGGCGACGAGGTGGAGATCGGAGATTCCGCGGGGAGATCGGGACGACGACGAGAAGACCGAAGGACACGGATCGCTTGGTATATCTCTCTACCCCCTCTCTTGATAGCTAGGACTAGATTAATGGCACGATCCGGGTTTATAGTGCGCGGTGGTGCCGGTTTGAAAAGTTAAAGTAAATCACCGCTTCCGCATTCCGGCGTCGGATTGACGGCCGGGGCGCCGCCGTGCACTTACACAGTGGAGTCAAGCTTCTGTCTCAGAGCCAACCCGTCTGAGTTACACCGTTGGAGACTATCAAAAATAGCCTTCAGCTGTGCAGCGTTCGCGTCGACCTCGGTGCGCAACCAAGCAGACTCGTTAGAAGCCGCCTCATGTTCCTTCTGTCGCAGGGTCGCCTCTTGTTCAAAATGGCGAAGGAAAGGAACACTCTGCTCCATCCACGCAACCTGCTGAGAAGTTGAAGCTAACACCTCAGGAGCAATACGCTTGAGCTCGATCTCATACAAGCAAGCCTCGATCTATCTGCAGTAGTCAACCCACGACCCGACGACGTCCTCGTCATGGAAGTTCACGAGTGTCGCCAGCATTGGATTAACCTGCATAGAAAAATTTGCAGCGGAGGTGAGGGCTTCAGCATCAAGATCCTCGACGAACTCGTTCAACATTCGTCGGCTGTTCACAGCGCCTCGAGAAGACATGAGTTTAACAAGAGGTCCTGTCGGCATCGTAATGCAAGCCTCGAAGGGAGCTGGAGCCGGTGCGATTGCTGCAGAATGAGTTACGGTTAAATGCCAACTCAGGAAATAAAGAAAATGCATAAGGGGTAAAGCCTATCATACCGGATATAACAGGCGGTAGGACGGGGAGTACAGGGAGCTCGGTTATTCTCTCGACTCGCGATGCTATATCCAATATGAAGAAGAGTTAGCGACATGGCTATCCATAAGAGAAAGGAAAAGATGTCGGTTATAGACTATACTCACCGACATCAGCAGGTAGGACAATCTCTAGCTGGAATGAGAAATACGGGTTCAGTACCTGATACAGGTGATCAAAAAGGACTCCTGCAAAGTTATGACGACATACTGTCAGTACAAGGAGAGTGATACCTACAATGAAGCCGATGAATCATGAACCTATACCTTCCAGCATTTCAGAAGACATGGGAGAAGGCTAGGGAACAACAGCCATCATTGCGCCGACCCGAGGTGCTTCAGAGGGCACAATTTCAGCAACGGAAGCATCATTAGGCATAGTGACTTCTTCGCTCTCCTTCAGTGGGATGGTTTCGGCACCCATGGCTTCATTCTATGATTCGACAAGGGCCGTCGTGACACTCGCGATGCCTGCCGACACCAGAGAGCCACAAGGGGAGAGAGCAGCAGTTTGGGCAGTCCCAGACTCCCTGGAGAGAGTAGCTACTTCAGGCTCCATGGTAGCCGTCTCCTCGCCTACCATCTCACCGCCAAGACTTGGCCCTGCAGGATATGATATATAAGAATTTGTAGACCAAGTTCTGATAAAAAAAGAATGGGCATTGCGTTACCTTGCGATAGATCCTCGGTTTCCTCCCGAGCCATGCGCACAACCTGTCTATGGGTGGTAGACAAGGCAGCTAGGGTACCCTCTGAAGTAATAACGACAGAAGGGATGGTGCTTGAACCTGCACCCGCAGCCAAGGTAGCATCACACTCCCTCGCTGCGCGCTTCCTGCGCTTCTTTTTAGTTTGAGCAGTGAGGACCGACCTCCTCAAGACTTCGGACAAGGGGATGCCTTCGCTGTCATTTAACCCTAGTTCTGCCTCCGGCGCCGCTACGGCGTCCATCATCGGCTGTTTCAGCGAAGACTCTCACGCTGGATTGGGGATAGCCGTAGCCGTGATGGCCGGCTCTGACAAGACTACTGCACCATTGCTTGGGATCGGCGCTACACCTGGAACAACTGGAGCCGAAGTAGTCCCTGTAATAAGGTGAAATAAAGCATCAGAGCATAGATATAAAGCATGAGGGCGTAATCAAATGAAATATGTTATACCCAAGCCACAAGAAGCGCGAAGCCTCTCTTCCTCCTCAAAAGTCTGGAGGGAAGCCGCCAGAGCCTCTTCAGTGGAGATGCCTGACAAAGAAGGATGTATTAATAAATGCATAATAAGAGAGAAGGAAAAAGCTCAAATCTACATGATTAGAGCATACCCGTCTCCGCAAGCGATAGCAACGCCGCCTCTGTGCGAGCCTATCGCTTGGAAGCCACAAGGGCGGCTTGAAGATCAGTATCATCCGCAAGCTCGATAAATAGACCCTCATTAGTCCCGTACTCACTCAAGCCCTCGCTATAGGGAGCATGGGTCTCCTGGCCGAGTATGACGTCGACAGAAAACATCGACTTCTTCTTCTTCTGCGAACGAGCCCCGGCGGCCGACGATAGGAGCCTACGCTTCATGGGCATTTTTGGACGACGAGTCCTAATCTCCGCGCCAACTCCAGAGTTCGGAGATGCTATAGCTACCGTTTTAGGAATGCTGGGCTGTGTCTTTGAAGTAAAGGTGTGAGGGACCACAACCATATTAGTCTCCTTTAATGAAGGACGAATGGCAATTCGTCGTTTTAAAGGGACAGATGGGTTATCGGCAGGGACTGCACCCTTACGATCAAGCAGCAACTGTCGTTCTTCCCTAATCACGGCACCCATCGCGTGCTGATACCACGACACATATGCGTTCGAGTTGTTCGGGACGTATCTCGGCTCGCTAATAAGGAAGACAGACCCGGTATTCAGGCGCATGATGTGATGCAGCGTAGTGCGAATGCCCTCTTTAGTGGCAGTCGGTTCAGTCAGAAAAGCTTCGAGTGGAACACCCTGGTTGTAACCTAACTGTTGGGCAAAGCAGTGCGGGTTGTACCTCATAAACAACGCCGACTCGTTATGCCTGAATACCAAGAAGCCCGGCCTGATCGAGTACAAATGCACGATCTCCCGAGCCTTCAACGTGGAAACCCCGTCCTTGAAGGTGTCACGCAGCGGCTGCACCGCCTTAGTTGACTCCTTGCCGATAGTCATGACCCTATCAACGAAGGTTATGCTGTCCCCAACCATGCGCGGGCGGAGGATCACTCCCCGAGCTTCTCGCGACGACGGGTTTGAAGCAGAGGCGTTGATTAGAGACATCACCCGGGGGAAATTGTAGCTATCATAGAAACGGGGACGTTTGTGGATTCCAAAGGCTCCAAGCACATGCAGCTCAATTCACGAAGTAAAATAATGCAGCGGGAGATGTACGGGCTCTAAACCCGGCTGAGTAGTGTCTGCCGCTAAGCTTAAGCCATGATACAAATGAGCCAGCCTGGCAATCCCTACGGCAACCCGCATTCCTTCAACCATCCGGTGAACCAGGTAGAAAACGGACAGCCTCATATTACGAGGGTGCATAGGAAGTACGAACCAACTTAGCCATAGGCCGAGAAACCCCAAAAATAACGTCTCTTCATCGATGTCTGAAGCTGTAAGCTCTACGAAGGGGGCGACCGGGGTGTCCGGGAGAAAGAAATTCCTCTGATCCGCTTCCGCTGCTGGCTGTTTGTCCAAACCAAAGCCGAAGGGATCGGCGAGCTTGGAAAATTTCGCGGCTTCCTTTGAAAGGACTTTGGGGCAGAGAAAGCGGGCAATAAAATCTGTGAAGCTGACGCCGTGCCCCCCAGATTCCAAGAACAGGCACTCATAAATATTCAACACCTTGATTAAGCTTGGGAGTCGGTGCTGAATGGCATTTTTCGGAGTCAGACCCAGCACTACCGATCGGGTCGCAAAGATGTATTCGTCGGGGGGAAGTATTTCCTTGTAGTGTTCCCCTCTGACAGGTAGGCCTGAGATCTCCGCAAACTCCTCCAGGGAGATTGAAACCTCCCGATCCGATAGGAGAAATGTGTGTGTCGGGATATTCCATTGCTTTAAAAAAGCCTTAATCCACCACACCGGAGGTGCCGGATACTGGAAAAGCGATGCATAGATAGCAGGGTACAGCCCGAGCTTCAATAACGCCGACTTTTTTGCCGATAAGATGTACCGGGCCCACTGCAGGTATCCGGCCGAATGACGAGGAGTCAGGACAATCATATACACCTGTCCCCATGGGCGCGACTCGCCCTGACATATACGCCGCCCAGAATATCTAAAGCCATCGGCGGCTGCATAGGTATCGCGGCCATAGAGGGCTGAAGGCGACCCTCTGAGGTCCAGTGGACATCCTCTACGGCATAGTTAACCTAGGGTGAGTCAGCATAGTGAACAGCGAAGATTGGGTCAAAAAGCGTCGCACAAGAGAAGCTGCGTTGACTCTGGATAATCTGGTTGTACCACAACCCCCACAAATGATGCGACTTCTGCTCCGAGTCATGATCCTTGATCAGCGCAAAAACTTCTCGGTCTATGGGCGTGTCGGTGAAAGCGCTCTCCAGACGAACGAATGGGAAGAAGTGTCGTAAGACATAGTACCTGCACGGGAAGAACAAGGGTTAGCCGTCAATGCTACAGTCCAAAGCCTAGTACTTGATACTTTAAATTTGTACCACACTGCAATGCAGTGGAAAGGGATCAAAAGGGACCCACAAAATCAAGATGACAGCTCATCATTGATGAGACAGTCAATCATTAAAAAGGAAATCTTCAAAAAAGATTCTCATTCAATGAGAGATTTCTCGGGTTAGGAGTTAACTCCTTTGAGAGCAATGCTCTGTTACAGAGGTCACTTCTGTCATTATGAGGGGAATAAAAAATTCCCCAAAATTTCTAAGAGCAATGCTCTGTCAATTTTATTGGGAAGTAAAAATTCCCCAAAAATTCTGAAGGCCATGCTTTATGAGAACGATGGAGTAATCCATCAAAAGCCTAAAAAAGCAAAGCTTTTTACAAAGTAGAAATTGCGAGATCTTTAAGATATACAAAATGAACTCTAAGAGTTCTTCATTAAAGGGTTAAGAAACCCTAAAAAAAGAATAGTTTTTCTGATCTATGATTAAAGAAGAGCAAAACTCTGGTTTTTAATTAACGGGTTAAGAAACCCTAAGAATCTTTAGGATCTGTGATCTAAATAGAGTAAAGCTCTGTTAATGGGTTCAAATCTTACCAAATTTTTAGACAGAGTTTTAATTCTTAAGGAATTTCCTTTGGGCAGAGAGTTGTGCTCTGAAGGAGAATTAAATTCTCAGAAAAACAAGAAGGGAAGTGTAACATTTCAGAAAAATAAAATATTGTTTTTGGGAATTTTTATAATTAAATAATAAATATATTGAATATTTTAATGAGGCGGTATAATTAAATACCGATAAATTGGGAAAAATTTGGAAAATTATAGAAATTACTCAAATGAGGGTGTTTATATGATTTAAGCAAATTAAAAATATATATGATTAATTATATTCACTTTTTATGCTAATAGCGATTAAATATCGCTAATCGTGCATTAAGTTTATTTTGTGCACCGAGTCTTTTTTCACACTTGTTACATTTTCTACCATGGTTCTTCTTCTTTCATGTATGGTTTTGTGTTAGAAAAGAAAAGATAAAGATAAGGAAAATAAAACAAAAGAAAAAGAAAGGAATAAAAAAGTGAGGTATGGGCATGAGAGAGAGAGAGAGAGAGAGGTGAGGGGTCTTCTCTTGACCAAGACCATTGCTTTCTTCATTATTTTTTCATTCTTCTCTTCTTCATCCTCTCATGGCTGCTGCCCCTATTCCCCCTCCTCCACTACAACCCTCAAAACACCATGAAAAACACACAAAAATCTTATCCCCACTTCATTAAAAACATGTACAAGCTCATGGCAAATACTTTGGACCAAGCAAGATTTGATTTTGGACACTTGGGGCAACTCAAGAAATTTCTTGAGTTGCCAAATGAGGTAACTTCTGCACCATTAGACTAGTATTTCAATTTCTTAAGCATCCATACTTGTTTAGAATCGATATTGTGTGGTTTTATGAAATTAGAAAATTCCTAGATGGGGTTTGAGGGAATGTTGAGTTGTGGTTGTGCTAATGAGCCTTATTGGTGACCCTAAACCCCCTTAAAGTGTAAAACCTGGACCAAACCAGTAACTTAACCCAAAATACGGAATTTGGAAACATTCCGTGTCGGTTTGTGAGTTATTAGAGGGTGCAGGGAAATCTGGAGTGACCCGAGATCAATACGAGAAAACCAAACAATACCTGGGACTAAATTAGGACGCTAGGAGGCCACCCTGACCAGACGAGCCCCAACAGAGACCCCCTGGCCGATCTGGCCAGATTTTTGGAGGAAGTGGCCGGCCACTCTTTGGAGTTAGGTGCCCAGGCTTCTTCTGTAGCTCACATACACCCTATACATCACCCCAGTATTTTTTGTGCACTTAGTTTTGACCTGAACTAAAATCTGGAGCATGTTTTCTTGGTTTCTGCCTTATGTTTCGTGATGTTTATGAATTTAAGTTTTGATATTTTGTTTGATATCGATCACTTGACGTTTGTACGTCTATATCGAGGGTTATTTGGTTGAATTGCGAGATGTAGACCATAGGTTTTGACCTATGTGAGATTCGCGTGTCGTTTTGGTTTTGAATTGGATTTTAATGCGATATGATATGTTATTATATATAGCTACCCTCACGAGGACTTCGAGACGACGAGCAAGCGCGTGGCGATATCGGCATCGGCAAGCGAGGATCAAGGTGAGTAGATTTATATCTACGGAGGAAGTCGGGTGGGTGGCTGATAGCACCCCCACAAATTTTAATGGAAACCGATTTATTTATAGAATATGGTTAAGGGAACCTTTAATAGAAAACTATAGATAGAGTTAAATGACAGTTAGAGAAACCATATTAGAAACTACAGGATAGTTAGCAATGATATAATACGATTAATACGTGATGACGAGATTTGAGGATGATATTCGATGTTATTGCC
This sequence comes from Agapanthus africanus, assembly GCA_030015575.1. Taxonomy (NCBI): domain Eukaryota; kingdom Viridiplantae; phylum Streptophyta; class Magnoliopsida; order Asparagales; family Amaryllidaceae; genus Agapanthus; species Agapanthus africanus. The sequence continues at coordinate 126,732 of JASDDO010000156.1, read as the reverse complement.
ATATTGGATACTATAGGACTAGATAACCGACGTAGATGTGTCATCTGAACCATACTTATTTCCAAACTGAAGAATCGTATGCATCTTTTAAACAGATATCTTGAGGGACGTTACGGATTTTCAAATGATATATTTTCCTTAAAAACACCGTAGCCCCTACTTTCAAAAGTACGATTTGCATCTTTTAAAAATTGATTGTATGGTTCGGGCGTGTATGTTAGATTAGATACGTATGCTTATAGTAAAGTTAGAATGTATTAGTAGAATTGACTTGATGTGGGAGATAAATGCGATGAAAAGATAAGACGATGTGATATGATGATTTGATGATACATTGGTATACGGATGCGAGTCGATTAAGATGATTGATACCTCCCCTGATACGAGATTGTTATGGATGTGACTTGGGACATATGTATATAGATATATGTAAAGATATGAATCTTGAATGATAAGCCGTACGAGACGATAGTTCCGTACCCTCATTGTCGTAAAGGTTGATAGGATCCTTATTGGTTTTATGCCGCCGTACGATGATTTTCCGTACGTGATGAGTTTGACTTGATGATTGATCCATACCCTTGACTAGAGGATGCCGTACGATGGATTATACCGTACGTGATGTTGTGAGGCTGGATGCCGATTGATAGATTCACCAACTCGGACATATGATAGATACGTATACCATATAGCTTTTAGCTAATGTTTTACCTTATGCTGCATTCATGTTACTCCCGTTGCATTGCCTATACATGTGCTAGTACACTTACACCATTATCGATGATACGTATATTCCACGTACACAGATTGTCGGCTCACACACTTCATCATCGATAATTGCCATGTCACTACACAGTAGGATTGCTGCATCATGATATGACTCCTTGCATAATTTACTTGCTATAGTTGCATATGCACCTTTATACGATGTTGCATTGGTCTTTGGAGAAATTGGGAACCGCAGGATATATTTTAAAACTGGATTCATTTTAAAGAGCGGTTTTCCCTAGACATGTGCACATTTCTGTTATATGTCTCATACATCATGCTTTACGATTATACGCATTGAGATATGTCGTTTTCATGAGATTTCTGGATTTGAGAACCGTGGTCATTTTACAAGAAAGTATGTATTATTTTAAAAACCCGGTTTCTCTTGATATGATATTTCAGTGCGTCCACCATGCGTTTTCTCGGTTCTGAGACGTGTGACAGTGAAACCCGATTTGAGAAGTTGGATGATCCGTTTGCGGGTTCATGGTGGACCCGGTACGGTACCCCGGGGCGAGAAGATCAGGGGGATGACGATGAGCCTGGCAGAGGGACTACTACTTACCGGTGATTGGTTGGGCCTGGCGGTTATCCGGAGGATACCGACCGGGTCGAGAGATGGACATTGGGCCGACCCATCTGCCAGAGCCCGCGGGCCGATCCCGCAGACGGAGCCCGAGGGCCGATCCGGACTGACGGAGCCCGAGATATGAGGATTTACGTGCCGATGCTGGGCACGGTTTTCATGATGTTTTCGAGTGTCGATGCTAGGCACTCAGGTTTCATGATTTTGATATGTCGCGAGGGACACATGTTGATTTATATCCTCATATTTTCTTGCATATGATTTTTTGTATACATACATTGATGATATAGTTGGACGAGATCCACATGCATACAGACATTGATCATATGATTGGATGATATTCGCATAAATATAGGTGTTAATTACATTGTTGGCACACATACAGATATGGTCACCCTAGATATCATAGTATTATCTTTATGATACAGTTGACCTAGGAGTCGTTGTTTATTTGATTTCTACTTGTTGATGTTTTTCTACTCACGAGTTGGCAACTCACCCCCGTTGTACCACAGTTCTTGCAGGTTGACCGCATGGATCAGTAGCGGCTTCGTTGGCACACAGTTGCTTTCGGGTGTTTTGCATTGGTAGGTGGGACATTTGTATCGTACACACTCTTGTATTTATATTTCTTATTGTATCTAGTCAACTCCATCAATCAAACTAGTATTTGTATAAGTAATGAGACTTAGTGAGACTTGTGGTTATGAGACTTAGAGCGAGGGATTTTTCGCTACTTATGGTTTTGATGTCTTACATATTTCTTTATCTTTTGTGGTGAACTTCGCCGTTGGGCATCGTATACTTGTTATATTACATGCGAGGTTGTGATCCGCCGTTTGGCGAAGAGCTAGCTCTCGCTTGGGGATGCCTTTTATACCATCTCTATGTATTTGTGGTTTTGGATCAAAATATACAAAGGAGGTGCTGCCCAAATTTTAAAAGACGAAACATGTTTTCAAACTAATAAATTCCACTTCCATTTTTCATGTTCCCTTTTTATGCATTTAAGAAAACTTGATTCCACTATATCTTATTTCAAAAAAAAAAAACTTCACCTCCTTTATTTTTTTAAAAAAAGGTTTAGATTTCTGGGTTTCGGCTTACTTGAGTTACGTTACGCCTTTAGACATCGCGTGATTCAAGTGCCGGTCACGAGCTAATATTTTCGGGTCGTGACAGGAAGAAGATGAACATAAATCATCTCAAGGGCCAAAGGCCCTATTTATAGGCAGGGGAAGTCGATCCAACTTCCAAGTTGATCTAACGATGGAAAGGCTACCACCGCTGCACTCACGTGTAAACAACGTGAGCGCAACGGTGGGGGGGCATTTGTTTCCCCCAATCAGAGCAAAGCTCTGTTCAAAATTTGAAATTTAAACTGAGGCAGCGCCTTACGTGCAAAGAACGAGAGCGCTAGTGCCGAGAGCGCATCACGTGCAAAGCACAAGAGCGCTCGCGCCAGGAGCGCCAGCGTTAAGAGTCAAAGACTCTGAGGCAGCGCCTCACGTGCAAAGCACGAGAGCGCTAGCGCCAGGAGCGCCAGCGCTAAGAGTTAAAGACTCTGAAGCAGTGCCTCACGTGCAAAGCACGAGAGCGCCAAGCACTAGAACTAAATGTTCTCTACCATTGGATCAAAGATCCAACTGAGATGAATAAATCATCAAATTACAGAATAAAATTATGTTGAGGAAATAGTCCTCAAATCTTTCCAAACATGAAAAATTGTGCTCTGTAAATCAGAGCACCGTTGGATCAAAGATCCAATGGTGATTAAAAATCACTAAGATACAGAATAAGTTCTGTATGGGAAAATATTTTTCCAATATTGTTAAAAACAAGAAGATTGCCTTCTGTAAAACAGAAGCCCTTGGATCAAAGATCCAACGGTGGGAAATATTCCCCAAATCAATCAAAAATCTCTTAATGAGAGAATTCCCTAACCGATTCAACAAATCAACCTCCCCTATATAAAGGACCCAAGACTTTAAATCTTAAAAAGAGGAGCACCCCCCATAAACTTCAAGTTCTCAAAAAAGAAAAAGAGAAGAACAAGCTCTAAGAAGAAGAATCTTCTTCAAGGGTAAATAAAAAGAAGAGAGATCATAGCATCTCTTGATAAAAAAAAATAAGAACTTAGTTCTTTTTCTAGATCACTGATCTGTAAGACAAAGTCTTTCATAAAAACAGAAGTGATCATAGCATCTCTTCATAAAAAGAAGAACTTAGTTCTTAGATCCATGAAATAAAGTCTCTTATAAATGAGAATTTAATTCTCAGAGCACAGAACTGACCAGAACTGCCAAAAAAGCGCTTCAGCGCTCTAAGTTTGGCGCTCAGCGCCAAGCGCACCACGTGCTCCTCACGTGTGCACTATTTCAAAAGAAGCGCTCCTAGGTTTGGTGCTCAGCGCCAAGTGCACCACGTGCTCCTCACGTGTGCGCTATTTCACAAGAAGCGCCTTAGCGCCCCGGGTCTGGCGCTCAGCGCCAAACGCACCACGTGCTCTTTACGTGTGCGCTGAGCGAACACAAAGTGTTCTAAATAAAGCCCAGCGCCATAAAGAATGTTCAACACTCAATAAAAAATAAAAAGAAAGTGGGTGTCAGTACACCAATAAATGTTTAGTAGTATGTGCACAGAGAAAGGACTATGTCCTAACAAGTGTCTGACACTTTATAAAGGAAAGAAGAGAGATGACAGAGACTCAGTGGGCTCAGCCTTAGTTAGCCAAACTCATAATCAACTGAGCCCATGCGCTCTTTATTGGACTCAGTCCCAAACAAGATTATAAAATCGTTGATGAACATTCACTGGTTCAAGGGTACATCTCTCCACACTTCTGATACGTGTCATTGTAATTCTTCAACGTCTTCAGAGAGGTGGAGGGTCCCAATAACTAATAATTTTTTATGCATCCCCAAATTGGCTAAACCAGAACCCCACAGATTATGACGTCTTTAAGCCCTACAGATTATGATGTCTTTAAACATGGACTATGATGTCCTTAAACTTATGAACCACAATGTCCCTAAACTAAGATGATAGAGTCCAAGTACTCTTTCGTTGGATCTAGATGATCCCAAAACCTTATTGAGTAGATCTTAGTATAGAATTAGACTAACGTATCCTCAATTAAACGTTTAAGTTGATCTTAATCGAAAACAAGATTAACGATCCTTAAACCAACCCAAACCCAAATCTAAGAAAATACATATTTGGGCTAATCCACGCCTTACGGGCGACAACATATATTAGTCTCCGTATACAATCCACGGGCAACCAAAAATAAAACAAACACACATGACACGAAATGACCATCTGGAGAAAGAGAAAGGGGTTACCGCTATGCGGTAGCGTAATTAACTGTATGGGCTTGCGCCTGCAGGGAAGAGCGTCCCCATAATCAAAAAACCCCTCACAATGAGGGGGAATCTGACTAAGTCTGCTACAACGGTCGTATCTATCTAAACCTCCGATATACGGTGCCATAAATCAACTTGGCATCTTCGGAGAGGTAGACGGATAAAACCAAATAGCATCTACCCCCAAATTCAGGCAAGACGTTTGTCTTCCTGGTTTTCGGTGGAAAACAAACCCTACCAGATTCGCAGAGAAGCTGAGGTTCGTCGGAGACTGTTGAATCTTTTGGTTTCACCAAATCATCAGCTGTTAGTTTGTCTAGCTGGAACTACTTCCAGTTCTACCTCATGACCACTAATTTCTTCATAAGAAATTTCTTTTCTAAAAAGGTGGCATGCTGAGAAACAAAATACCTTTTGCTCCTCAGTGTGGTAGAAGATATACCCTCGCAAATGTTCGAGATATCCAACAAACCTATACAGAACTCACCTTGCCTCGATCTTGTCCGGATTGTGCTTTTCAACATAGGCCGGACAACCCCATATCTTAACTCGTTTAAGAGATGGTCTCTTCCTATACCATATCTCATATGGAGTGGTAGGCACTGATTTGGTTGGAACCCCATTCAATAGGTATGCAGCTTCTCAAGTGCATAACACCAAAAGGAAACAGGTAACTCAGCAGTACTCATCATAGAGCGCGTCATATCTCATATGATGCAATACCTCCACCCCGATACACCGTTGTGGTGTGGTGTACTCGAAGGAGTAAGCTGAGAGAGAATCCCATTCTCCGTTTAGAAACTCCAGGAACTCCATGCGCAAGTATTCTCCTCCTCGATCACATCGAAGGACTTAATACTTCTACACTTCTGGTTCTTAACTTCAAGCTTATATTTCTTGAATTTCTCAAAAGTTTCAGACTCGTGTTTCAATAGGAACATATGTCCGAATCTTGAGAGATCGTCGATGAATGTAATGAAGTACAAAGAACCAACCTTGGCATTTGTAGACATAGGACCGTATATATCATCATGTATCTGTCCCAAGAGTTTAGTAACTCTTTCTCTGTTTCTAGTAAACAGAGTATTGATCATTTTACTTTTGAGACAAGACTGACAGATTCTTATATTCATCCTTATGTAACTTAGCTGGTCGTGTCGCCTTGATATGACCCAGTCTACAATGCCACAAGAAGGATTCGTTCATTTCTGAACTACTCCACTTGTGTGTGTTCTATATACTTTGAACTGTGGTTTGATTTAGAACGTATATGCCATTTCATAACGTGCCTGATCCAATCAACTCTTGATTCAGGAAAATGTTCACAACATTATCCTCCGATACATAATTCTATCCTTCTTTAACTTAATAAAGAAAATGATGTAATGTTGTATATCAGGTTCGGTATCTAATAATATTTGTTCAGAATCAATATATTTACCACTTGGTAATACAATGTGATATCTGCCAACTGATTTGGCTGCAACAATTGCAACAATCCCAGTTCTTTACCTTTCTATAGCCCATGTAACTCTTACATATGTGGGATCCTGATCCGATATCTCATACCTAGGACGTAGAGGATACTGAGAAACAATTCTCAGTAACGAACACGCCAGAAGAATATGCATCAATATGCTCATTCCTCGATTGGTTTGCATGGAAATCCGGATATTCCCCTATTTCCTGCTCGGACTTATAACAATTATAAAATAGAGCGCAAACAACATTCCCCAGCTCAGTATAATAAGCAGGATCGGTCAATGCATCTATATTATTATCTTGATTAAGGCGTGATATGGTCGCTATCAGGAAAGAGAGAGAAGAAAACACTCTGCGTATGCTCTTGCAAGATTAGGTTGGTTATCATTTTATCTAATCAGGATAGCTCCCACTGTTTTTATCAAATCTTCCTTCAAACCTTAAAAGGTAAGACTAGCCGGGATTAATTACACCCTACAAGTTCTCCAATCTTTCGGCCAGGCCGGTGTCGGTATTTTGAGAGAGGTTCCCCGTGCTTTCGCATGGACCTAATTAAAATAAATCTCGTTTTCCCAGGGGCATAACCCTGTTAACACCTTTCTAGACACCTACTTTATCGGCTAATTGTAATGTGCAAATCTCTCCCAGGAGTAACTCTTACTCGCAGTGGTATCGAGATCCAACTATCTCATAGAAGGTATGCAATCTCATTGCAAATTTCAACATTTGAAATTCCCGATAATATTTTACCCATAGCGTGCTATGACCTTGACGCAGGCCAACAAACCATAGTCTGCTAGTCAAGTTCAACCCGTACATTTCATGATTGAATTAAACCCACCCGCATGACCCTTGATGCAGGCTAACAAAGTCGCACGACTACCCTAATCCAATCGCATCGTATGCAGCAGATAAGCACTAAATAGCTACCGCACACTACGCCTTGACGCAGGCCAACAAACGTAGCACGAATACTAAGTAGTACTTATCTGAAATGATGGAGTATTACGACAGATTTTTAAGAAAACTCTTTGCGTAATGAACTTGATATCGTTGTAGAATCGAGTGATTTTGAAAATGAGTGTTTTGAGGCTTTTTCTAGTTTTGCTAAAGAGGTCACTCCCGGTGAAGGGATCTCGTCTCTTTCCTCATCGAATGAGGTGCAAGATATTTCACAAATACCACTATGCAAAGTATGAACTAGAAAAGCAATCAAAAGACAAAACCGAGTGGGTTGTAGCATCTGCTAGTTTCGCTAAAGAGGTCACTCCCGGTGAAGGGATCTCGGCTCTTTTCTTATCAAATAAGGTGCTGGATATTCTACAAGGAATACCGCTATACAAAGCAAGAACTAGAGCTACCAGTTTTTAAAATCAGATTCTGCAACATTTTTAGGTTTCTTTTATTTCATTAATCTCATTAATGAAGTTCCATCATTTATGCTTCCTAAGTATCACAGAAGAAATGAAAGCGACAATATTTATTATATATCATATATATAATATAAGCATTCGTCTGAACATATCAAGTGATCACATCACCGAATATCAGCAGCAGAAGAACACATATGAAATATTGGATATACTAGGAATTCCGTGTTTTAAATTAAGCCAGTAAAAAACACGGATTCCACGATCGCGATGAATAGCCAAACCTATATCCCTAGACCCTTACGAGAGCGGCAAGCAACCCTTCCAATTCTAGAGTTAGGAGACCCGGTCTCGACTCCTTGAGATGGTCTCCCACTGGACCCTAGAACCTGTACTCTCCTCCTTGGGCCTATCCTAATGCGGAAAAGTAAATAATATACATCAATGGTGACATCATCCTCAACCCGAATGTGCCCCAATAAAAGAATATTACATACAAGTTTTTACATGAATGAAAATGAAAAACTCTCATCTCACATAAAAAAACCCGGCTATTCAAAACACGACGATCCAATATAACATATCACAGCAACATATAACATCACATGTCATCAACGTAAGTAAATATGCGTATTCCAATTGTCGTTGAAATATAGCAACGAAACCGGCGATACTGTAGGGTTACTAGGCACTCTAACAAGGGTTAAGTAAGCATCAACCATGCCCGATTAAAATTTTAGCCGTGCCGAATAACCCTAAACAAGATCGTTGCTAGAAAATTAGGGTTTCATATGCAAGTAAACTACGTTTACAACTAAGTGAATACGAAATACAACCTTTGTAGATCGGTCCTTCACTTCTATAGCTCCTTGTTGAAGTCCCTTTGCTGCGACCGTGGTTCTCCCGGACCCTTGCATGGCTTCACGGGGCGAAAGACGCGTCCTTGCTTGAAGTCTTCGAGGCCGAAGATGATCTACGTCGAGGGGATGCCAACTCAAGCTTCTACTTCACTTACTTAAGAATTAGTGAAGCAAACACCCTAAACTAAAGTGCTAGTCTAGTAGAGGATGGAGAAATAGGAAGTGGGTTCTCTTTAGAATTATATTTCTCACAATCTTTCTCACTTTGGATCAAACCCTAGCAAGCTTTTTCTTTTTAACAAATGAAGAAGAAGATGAACAAAAGAAAGAGATGAGGATAATGATCAAGTGAGAAGTCTAACCATGGTGAGTGAGTATCATATACTAACTCATGTAGAGACATAACCATGGCTAATACTTATGGTTGGGTTAAGAAATATCCATAGTAAAAACAAATTTAGTGGAATTAGTCAATGCATCCACAAGCTTCCACAAGCTTCATGCATTGTGCTAATCCTCCACTAATTTTGTAATTACTTAAAATATAAAAACCCAATATAATAGATAGCATGGTGTAAGTCTCATACACCCAAGTCATGTGTATCATCAACCATGATACAAAAAGAAAACACAATTTTAATATATATCACATATATATCAAAGTTGTGTACATGTGAGAAAAAACCTAAAGTGAACAAGTGTTAGTTAATTTAAACTAGTATATCAAATATATAATTATACAATAAATTATTAAATCAACACTTGATTTAATAATCCGGTCATATCACATATAACCGACTAACATCCATTGTATCGACTTATCGAATCAACACTTGATTCGATAACCCGGCTATATCACATATAACCTCACGATACAAAAAGTCGCGAGAATAGAATACGGTATCATATACACGCATCATTCTCGGTCTCGTACATATCACATATGCGCTCCTATTTCATTTTGCCTGAGCCAGTAAGACCTCTGTGTAGGACTCTAAAGACTCGTCAATACGCCGGTAGTAGGTGATGATCACATCAAGCACCCACAAGCCGTCAGCGGTACTAGCTGGACGTAACGGCCACCCGGATATTGAGCGATCAGAACATCAGCAAGCAAGCCCGCTCCAACTCCTGTAAAAGCCTGCCGGTAACACTTCCCGTACAGTCCGGTCTCCTCGTCTGATATGTCGCATATCAAGTCTAGGGGTAGTAAACGTCAGACCCTAATAACCGATAAGTCGTGCCGATGTGAGGCTCATAACGGGTTGAGAAACTACTGGTAACACTTACCAGTAAATCTCTAAATCAGCCCTGGCCAGAGACTTCCCTGTTACGGCCAATCGAGCACAGCGCAACATCAACCCCCAATACCGGGAGAGACGAAACCCCTCCTATCGCTCATTGCCTCCATGTGACTCGGGACTGTACCCAAAATCCACCGTTTTGCACGCCCTCATAGACGTGGTAAGGTGGAAATCAAAGCACAGTGGGAATCACACAAGACTCTATGACGATCTCGGGTCTACAGACTAACCTGCACAAGTGTCACCAGAGAACTGCCATCTGACGTGAGGTATAATACCATCTGGGAGTTCTCGGCGAGTCCGTCCATTGTACCCAGTCTCCACTGAGCACCCGTATACCATCTCTGATGTCAAACACCAATGGATATGAGATCATCCATCGCCCATCTCATGGGTCGAGAAGCGTATACGCTAGTCTACACTGGTATATCGATGCCCCGTCTCGATACACCCACGACTAGGGACCTTGAAGGATGTACTTATGGACTACCATGTCCCCACTAGTATGATCCGCATCATAGTCCAGGTAGTCAAGTACACATCCTAAGGGCTTTACCAACATGTAACTATAAGACAGTATGAAGAGACAAGTATACATGTTAAGATAAAGAGCAACCAGATAGCATACTATCATGTCGAGCAAGAAAGTCCTCTCTATATATGTCCAAGCATCCAATATAATATACATCATCTGTACAATACTGGCCTCTAGGGCATACATACAACTAACAGATACACCATATATTACACTTACGGTCGCAGAAAAGAAAGTGAAAAACTATAACAATTGGAATCCGCAACCACCTTAGACATCATAAACTCAATGTATCACATGCTTTGGATTTCATGCCTAACCAAATGAATTCCTTAGACATCAAATGCCTAACAATTATAAACCCCGCATTTTAGTCTCGATATTGAAAACACTTTTTAATAACCAGTCGGGTAATTCAACAAGATTCCCGATAACCTGATCGAATGCTTGTCGGAAACTTTAGTAGACGGCCGCACCCCCGATGCCGTTGACGAAGTGCACTTAGGCGGAACACCGCGGCCGCGAGCACCCAAACGGATGCTTTTGGCGATGGGGTTCTCCTACAGTCATTTGGTCGGGGCTATGGGGTATGGCTATCTAGTAAGGTTACCCGGTGAGTATCCGCGTACGCTATGTGATTGTAACGGACTTTTGATCCACATCAAAATTCCGTGGCAACCGATCAAATGAGACTGAATTGCTGGATTTATAAAATTCATATTAGTTTCACAAAACTAAATATTGTGGATTCCAAGTATTGTATCACAATCACAGATAGCCAGACGATATTAAACTTTTCGATCAAATCAACAAACACCCAAAATTTCCCAAAGAGCTCAACACTCGAGCGGAGTTTAAAAAAACCCAAAACATTCCACAGCACCTATGGACCAACCGTAAAAGGGTCAACCCTTGCCTTGCCTATGGCGCCGCGGAACTACCACAAACCCTAGGGTTCGGTGGCGGTTCCGACGGTTATAGAATCGAGTTAGGGTTTCGTTCTTCTAGTGGGTCCATGGAATCACCTGCATGAGTTTCTGAAGATTTTAAACTTGGAAAAATCCAACTCTTGGAAAATTTCCAGCGAGGGAAAAAATGAGTTATTGATATCCGTTCGAACTTTTTAACGTCGTCTAAATAACTCGAAACGATGTTAGAATTATGACTACGAAACACTCCGAATTTCCTTTACAGAAATATAACATCACATGTAATATCATTAAAAACAAGCAACACCTGAAACACCAAAACTCAGAGACTGGAACACCAGAAAAATTCGAAGCCCAAACTCATGAAATGGACCGGCCAGGCCGGATTTTCTTGTGATGTCGCCGGCCAAAATCCGGTGAGGGGGGCTCAAATTTCTGTGGTGTTCATGTTACATCTCATATAATATTCTGCAACTGCTTAAAAAAATTTTAGACACTCTGAAATTTTTTACAGAAACTTGGTTTTTATTTCGAGTTTTTCGGAGTTGTTTCGGTTTCGTAATTCTACAAATATCTTCTAATTCTCTAGCATGTCTCTGATACCACTGCTGGGTTCCTTAGGTGTCGCCGCTGGGTTTCGGGAGGCATCGACCATACCATTTTTTTAAAATTGGCATTTTAAAGAGCCCTAACCTAGAATCTTAACTAGAGAATTAGACGAACAAGCATGTAAACATCTTTACATCTAAGTGAACAAGGAATACAACTTTTGTAGACTAGTCCTTCACTTCATAAGCTCCATGTAGTAGTCCCATCGCTCCAAGTAGTGAACTCCCGGACTCTAGAAAGGCTCCACAAGATGAACGGAACAAGCTTTCTTGAAGTCTTCAAGGCCGAAGATGATCTACGTCGAGGAGACACTAACTCAAGCTAGCTCTTCACTAAATGATGAACTAGTGAAGAAACAACCAAATCTAAATGCTAGTAGAGAAGAGGTTGATGAAGTAGGAATTTTACTCACTTTAGAAATAATTTTCTCACTATTTTTCTTCACCTCTCATGAAGCTAGAAAGCTTGAGGAAAGAGATGAAGAAAGAAACCATGGAATGAAGCAAGTAAAGAATGAATCAAGCGGTGAGAATAGCAACCATGGGTTAGTTAATATCATATACTAACTCATGTAGAGACTAAACCATGGCTAAACAATAATGGTTGGGTTAATAAATATCTTCAAGTAAAACAAAATTAGTGGACTTGGTCAATGGTTCCACAAGGTTCTACAAGCTTCAACCATGTGACAATTTCCAACTAATTTGATTTACTTTAAATAAACAAAACCTTACATTATTATAAGTATGGTGTGAGTCTCATACACCCATGTAGCATGTGGCATCAAGCATGACACAAAAGATGTACATTAATATATATCACATATATACTAAGTGTACACTAGTGAGAAAAAGAATACTTAAGTGAGCTAATATTAGTTAATGTAAGTTAATATATCAAATATATAATTATACATTAAACTATTAAATAAACACTTGATTTAATAATCCAGCTATATCACATACTGTTGAATATAGTGCCCTCAAAGTCAATTATTAGATCGCAGGCACGTGATTGCAATGATTGAGGGAGGACCTATACCGGTAGGACAGTCTTACTCGAGATGATAGTATGCTATCTGGTTTGTTTTTATCATCGTGTACATACTTTAGATGACATTACAGATCACTATTACACGTTGATAGAGCCCTTAGGATTCTTGCTTGACTGCCAGCAGTATGATGGCGATCATATACGTGAGAGTTGGGTAGTCTATAAGCACATCCTTAAAATGTCCCTAGTCGTGGGAGTTTCGAGACTGGGCATCGATACTCCATGAGTAGACTAGTGTATACATTCGAGACCCCGACGAGGGGCGGTGGCCGGTCTCGCAAGTCATTGGTGTTGATTGATGTGTTGTTTAGCGTGTGTGCGCTTTTAAAATATAAATCAAAGAATATTAACCGCAATCAAGAACGGCATCGCTTGGTAGCTAGCCGGTTGAGTACGGGTCGGTCCACAGGGATTTTGTGTATTTTCTAATTGTTCTAACGAGTTAATTCCAATTGTGGTAGGATTGATTATCACTAAAAACTGAAATGAGTTTGATTAGGATTAAAACCTTACTAGGGTTAGGTTTAGGTTAAGTTTGGAAATTCAATATTTCTCACCGCTTTCTATGCCCTAATTAAGATCTTTTAGGTGTTAAGGTAATAATTAACAAAGGGGATTAACACGATCGGGAAGAAACTGGGTTTCTTCCTCTAGGTCTTTGTCCGTCCTTTCTTAACTCTTACCCTAACCTCCAAGGAAAACATACACAACCGGTCTTTAACTACGGTATCACCGCTACCTCATGGGATAGGGTGCCGTAGTGAGCGGTGTGTGTATGTATGCATAGAGTCCTATTTAAAATGTATGACAGGCAAGAAAGGGGTGAGAGATTTTATCTCTCAAACCTTTCCTATTCCTAACCCTAACAAGTGAGGAACTACTCACTCATTGGGGAATTGATAAAAGATTTCATTTTTATAATTTTAATTTAACAACTACGACAGATAAATAAAAGTTATAACTATGGCAGAGAAATAAAATTTATACTAGGGCAGAAAAGAAAATTAAACTAAGGCATAGAAAAGAAAATTTACTTTTTATTTGATGCACTCTTCAAACATTACAGGAATTGAAATTCTGAAATTGATAAATAAAAGAGGCATAAGAAGAGGCATGCTCTAAAAAGAGCTGTAGGGTTCCTATTTATAGTTTATGGAAATCCTAGGGTTTACATCTGATCCCTATCTACATTTACAAAATTACCGTGAAAAGCCTGGTCAACGCACTGCCATCCACCGACTTTTTGCGCCGACATGTGTACTGTATGGCCACGGATCCGCGGCCATATGCCTTGTTTGGCCGCGGATCTACGGCCATCTTGATTGCTTGTTGTCTCATTTTCTCAGGTGTACTTCATGTTGCATTTGGCTTCTGGTTTCTTCACTTGGTTTCTCAGAATGTCTTCTACTTTCTTCCAGATTTCCACAGTGTAGAATGTGGTGGACTTTTACCATTTGCTTCGTGTTGAAGTCTTGAATCTTGCGTTGCCTTTGTACTTTGTGAATTTGTTCATTGATCTTCATTTGTCCCTCAAACTGTAGGCATGATCAAGATTCTTCTATTTGTTGGTCGTAGTCTCACTTTTGTATCGTCTTTTCATCATTTTCACTGTTTTGTTCAGAGAACCTGTAACCTGCAACTATGTAGCAGACATGGATCAAAAGCATCTATTTATTTGTAAAATGATTAAGAATGGGGAATGTAATAATGCAAAATTATGATATGAACAAATACCCCCAAATTTATCTTTTGCTCGTCCTCGAGCAAAACTAGTTTATTCTCGAAAAAGCCTAACCTCACTTTCGCAGGGAAACGCAATTGCAGCGAGCTCGTGTAATAAGCGTTAAACCTCTAGGTGTCCCTAGTAGGAGGAGTGTTGTCTCCTGAGGATTTTCAGCGGATACTACCTACAAAATCCTATCAATTCGGCCTATTGACTTTTATTCTCCAATTCGGTTTTCTAGCAAGAAATTCTATTATCCTCAAGTCAGAAATTATCAACCCATATTTTTCACGCTTCCTTATCATTTAACTTAAGATTGTATATGTTCTGTAAATTTACTTAGCTTTTAGCATCTTTTGAATTTTCCTTCTAAGGTTCTATCTCAACTTAGGAATTTTTATTATCTCTACTAAAGATATAAGTCCTATTTTTCATTCCTATCTCTCATCCAAACCCCAATCACATTTCCCTACGTGTGTGTATGAATCACCCCTACACTTGGAAGTTCAATTCAAGCTATTATACTCTTGTCCATCGTCCAAAGTACTTTTAGTTGGTGAATTTTTTAGATGAAATTTGCTCACACATTATTCATGCGACCGTTAATACTTCTTGAGATACCAACGACCGATTACAAAATGTGGTTGCATATTAAGGCGTAATTCCTCGTCTTGTAATACCTAAGGTTTTAGCAGTGACTCCCAAACCAGTTGGTCTAAGGCACTAGGTGATAAAGCACCCTCGCTATATATTTTTTATTTTACGCAGCCTTAAGTAATTACAAAATCAGTGTTCATTTTCTCTCTCTTTATTCACACTTATATTTTTATTTTATTTTCCTTCATACTAAGGACTTTAGACAAGAGCATTTCAAGGTCTCCTCTACTATTTCAAGTTTCAAGATTCATGTTTGTGCAAGTTGTAGAGTATATATTTTCAGAATTTAGACTTAACCTTAGGGATTATTTTTCAGACTTACACTTTAATAAAAATATCAATACTCTTCCCTTATTTTGACTTAGCTCAAGAAGTGAACACAAAATTTGCCTATTTCTAAGTAAACTACAAAGACACATATTTTCTACCGTTAAATTTTAAGAAAGGTTATTTTTAGGGTTTTTAATTTACTAAGTTTTGGATCTAGTTTTTCCTAACTATTTAACCGTCTTGTCAAACTTAAGTCAATTATGGCCAAAATTGAATTTTTCAATTTTTATAATTTTTAAAATTTTTCAATTTTTATGGGTTTTTTAAAATAAGTATGCAAATGCAAAAATATACATATGAATGCGAAAGAAGAAAGCTTACCGAGCACACCCCAAACTTAAACTTGACAGTGTCCTCACTGTCATGCCACACCAAGAGGGTCAAAAATTGTCGGCACTCCCCCTTTTTTTATTTTTATTTTATTAAAAAACAAAAAAAAATATTTTCAAATTTTTATTTTTTATGCTATTTTCGAGAGCCAAATTATACTCCCCCAAACTTACGTTAAAAAATGTTAAGCTTTTAAAGAGGGGGTTCAAAGTTATTGGTCAATACTAAGCTTTGCAAAGACCAAAAGTCAACACCAACCATTTGAAGAATTTATCAGTGTAACGTATAGGTCGGTGGAAGAACATGTTATATAGAGCCAAGAAGAAGTGGGGAAGGAATAAGTGGTGGTATGGAAAGGGTTGGCGTGAATGTGAATGTGAGGAGATAAGAGGTGATGATAAATAAAAACGAGAATGTGAATGATCAGAAATGAGTGGAATATTAGCATTCTCGTATTTTATTAGAAGAAAAGGTGGTGGTTCAACTTCTATAGGTGGAGGTTGATTAACCACAAAATCCTCGAGGTGTCTCTGTGGATCCTTTACTGGTTTGGCATCATCCATCATATGTATATGATGTTCAATTATGAGGGGACTAATCCCCTTGTTGTCCGCCATAGTTTAGCCAAAAGCTTGCTGATTGTTTTGTAAGACCATTAAAAGGGCTTTCTCTTGCTCGAGCGCTAGAGAGGCCGATATGATAACAGGAAAGGTCTCATTCTCACCTAAGTAAGCGTATTTAAGGTGAGACGGCAATAAATTGAGTTCGAGTTTTGGAGACGAAACAATTGAAGGTAAAATTGGTGAAACTGTCTCGAACTCGAAGCATTCCATCAATGGTTCAAATCAAGTGTAATCGACCGAGTCGGATGGTTCAGCTAACTCATCCGAAAAATCAAAGGACTCAAACTCGGGTAGTGAGTCTTCAAAATCGTCCAAAAAAGTGAAACACTTGTAATCGTTATCCGGTGTGAAAGCTGTGTCAGAATCTAGGAGGAACGCACTAGTGGCGTTAAAACTGCTGTGATCGAACAGAAATTTTTCGAGCTCATAGTCCTCCTGCGTGATCTCATGGATCAAGCAAACATCAAGTATACTAGCGTTAAGCTCGGAGGGCTGATTCCCCAACTTAAAAATGTTGAGTTCAATTGTAATATTTTCAAAAGATAGGTTCATTGAACTATTTCGACAATTGATCACCGCATTAAAAGTCGCAAGGAATGATCGACCGAGTATCACCGGAATTTGACTCCGGGGGTTAGCTACAGGCTGTGTATCCATAACAATGAAATCAACGGGAAAAATGAAGTCCCCTACTTTAATTAACACATCCTCTAACTCACCCCTAGGATGGGTGATGGATCGGTCGGCCATTTGGAGAGTACAATGAGTGGGTTTAAGCTCTCCAACGCCTAATTGTTCGTATACTGAATAGGGTAGCAAATTAACACTAGCACCAAGATCTAAAAGTGCTCGATTGATGTTCTTATCCCCAATTGTTTTTGAAATTGTAGGACAGCCGGGGTCCTTATGTTTTTGGGGTAAAGGTTGGATAAAAGCATCACTTACAGCACTAGCCACGAAAACTTTCTTGGGTACTTGTGACTTCCTCTTCTTGGTGCATAAGTCCTTTAAGATTTTAGCGTAAGAAGGGGCTTGTTGGATTGCATCCAAGAGAGGTATGTTAATTCTAACCTGTTTGAATAACTCCATGATCTTCTCCATTTGGGGAGTAGGTTTATTGGATCTCAACCTGTTTGGAAATGGAACATTTTGAAAATTTGTTGAGTCCAATGTTTGTGGAGTAGATTGCGGAGTTGGAACGGATCCCAGTGTCAGTGTGTTCGTGAAGTGAGATGTGGTTTCGTTCGAATTAGTAGACGTAGAGCCTTGTGAAGAATGAAGAATAGGCTCTAAAGAAGATGAAGATGAAGAAGGAGAAGAAGTTGAAGAAGAAGAAGATGAAGAAGAAGCACCGGCAGGGGTGTCATCACTAATACCCACATTATTGTGCAACACTCTTCCAGATCTCAACGTGGTCACGGCATTTACATTATGATTTTGTTGTTCATAAGCAACATATGCGTTGTGTGTGTGACCGGGGTTTGGCAATGGTTGAGACGGAAGCTTTCCCTTTTCCCGCTCGCTTAACGCAGCATTTAGTTATGCAATTTGGGCCTCAATTGATTTGATGCTTTGATCATGTGAAGCATTGTTTTGCACCAAAGACTGAATGGAAGTCTCCAACCTTGCCGCGGATTGTGTAGATTGTTTTAAAAACGCATCTAGACTTCGTTCTAGCGAGGAAACCTCATCGTTATTCGGCTGAACAAAATTGTTTTGAGGATAAGAGTTGTTGTGTACAAAATTGTTCATTTGGTTTGGGTAAGGTTGGGGTTGGAAAGGCTGCTGATATTGAGTTTGTTGAGGTTCTTGTTGTTGTGGAGGAGGAGGCCTTTGAAAGTTGTTATTGCCTTGAAATTGTTGATTTTGATTCCAAGCAAAATTTGGGTGGCTCCTCCAACCAGGATTGTAAGTTGAAGAGTATGGATCATTTCTTTGTCTTTGCTAAAAGGCAGCATTGACTTGATCTTGTCTTTGAACAGGTGGATTATAAGGACACTCTTCAGTAAGATGGGACGGATCCGAACAACAAGCGCAAACAGTGCGTGGGGGTAAAGCAGGGGCAGGAGAAGGCGATGAGAATTTTCTCTCAATTGCTTCTAGCTTTTTCGTAAGTGCGGCCATTTCGGCCTTCATTGCAATCGACATATCAAGTTGACGTATGCCTGCCCTAGACTGACCTGATGAAGTAGATGAGGTGGTCTTAATGCTTTTCCACTGAAGTGTTTGTTCAGTAAGATCGTCGAGAAACTGCCAAGCTTCCTCGCTAGATTTTGTAAGAAAGTGACCTTGACAAATGGTTTCCAACAACTGCTTAGTTGCCGGATTCAGTCCTTCGTATAAAGTTTAGCAAATTTTCTAATTCTCGATACACGTGGTGAGGGCACTGAACAATGAGGTCCTTAAATCTTTCAAAACACTTCCAAAAAGGTTCGGAAGGAAGCTGGGAAAATTGAATAATTTCGTTGCGAATTCTCGGGTCTTATGGTGTGGGTAAAACTTTTTTAGAAAAGCCTTAACAAACTCTTCTAAATTTTTTATCGAGTGTGATGCTGTGCTATATAACCATTTTTTGGCTAGGTCACATAAAGTGAATGGAATGACACGTAGCCTTATAGCATCATCGGAAAGTTGTGTTGTCTTCATCATTGCGCAAACATTCTGGAATTTGTTAATGAAGATGTAAGCATCTTTGGATTCCAGCCCGTGAAATTTGGGCAACATGTTGATGAAGTGGGGTTCAATCTCAAAGTTATCCCCATTGGCCGGTGGAAGTGAAAGACAAGTGGGTAAAAAGGTGCAGATAGGATAGAAAAGATCCAGGAGCGCGATTCGTTGGGGTATGGTGTGGTGGGTTATTCGCACCAAGTGGAGGTGGAATCAGTCCTGCGGGTAAGGGGTTGTTAGGATTGAATCCCGACATTTCCTAATAAGACGAAGAATATGATGATGAAGGTAAAGAAGTGGAGGGAATTTCGACTTCGGAGTCGAAAGCGTCGTCAATCGGCACTAACGAGACACGGACTAAACGGGCGCTAGTGTTCCTAGTCCAACCGGACATACACTAAAGAGGTAGTGTAGTCAAAAGGTGAAAACAGAAGGTGGGCGTAAGAAAACGTCAATGGAAGGAAGTGGGTGCAAGTGGGGTGCAATGTATTTCTTAGCGACAAGTGGCAAGTTTTTGTAAAAAATTTTCTGTTTTGTGTTTTTTTTATAAGGAGCTTTTTACGACAAGTAGTCAAAAAAGATTTTTAATAAGAAGCTTAAACACACGTTCAAGCAATCACAATATGCACAATCAAGCCTAGATCTAGGGTCTCCTAGGTCAACTAGACTGCTCCCAACTGTTCCAAAGGGCAAGTTGTGAGGTCCTCAAATCGCCTCTTCACCGCCAATTGTGGCCAGGTAAGCACAAGTAAAGAAAGGAGGGATCCGCTCACGAAACACCGTGAGACGGGCCTTTTAAAATTACCTTTCCCTACTTGTCTAGCCTAGACACCACAAAGTCTGGTTTAGATAAATGACCGATGCCTACAACTAATCCTTTGTCCTATCGAGCGCGACAGTCCTTATAGGCTGAGTCTAATCTTTTTTTTTAATTAACTCGATGGTTTATGCAAAATGCTTTTTGTGATTTTTGGGTCCTAGGAAGGGTAATGAAATCCCCACCCAATCTGGATTGGTGTTATAGCCCCTTAAAGTCAGTTTAAGAATGCAAAGCAGTAAAACACACAAAACAATTGCCAATTTTTTTTTCTTTTATTGCGGCGCAAAATCCTGCACAAGATCAAGTTATTGGAGAGGGGATAGAATTTTTTGCGCAAAGAACCCTGCAGGAAAATTTTTCAGAGGAGATAAGGGGGTTACAGAGAAGAAAATAAAGCTTACAGAGATTTTTCCACGTGCTGACGTCACCAATAGGCCGCGGATCCGCCGCGGGAACGTGTTTTTGACCGCGTATCCGCGGTTGACTCGTTGATTCAGGCCTCCAAACTTCTTCTGTTTCTGTTGGATATCTATGCCCTAGAGGCCATTATTGTATAGTACTAGTTTGTATAATACATTTTAGAAGCTTGGGATATATACACGGATTTACGACAGTCTTGCTCGATATAGTAGTATGCTACTTGGTTTGTATCTATCTTAATATGTGTATATGTTTCTTTTAACATATCGCTAATACATATTGATGGAGCCCCTGGGATCTTTGCTTGACTACCGGCGTTGTGATGGCGATCACACCAGTGGGGGCTGAGTAGTCTATAAGCACATCCTTATACAGGTCTCTAGTTATAGGATTATTGAGACAGGGCATCGATACTCCAGAGTAGACTGGTGCATACGTTTCTCATCCCAGCAGGGGAAATGGTCTGTCCCACAGCCATCAGTACGTCGTACTGGAGATAGTATGCAGGTGCTCATTGGGTTATGAGTACACTGGACATGACTCGTCGGGAACTGCTGGTTGGTATTATACCTATCGTCAGGTAGCAGTTCCCAGGTGACATAAGTACAGCTTAATCCGTTGACTTGACACTGCTACTTCGCCTCAAGTATTTTCCTACTATTCTTTGATTGCTACCCTACTACGGCTCTATTGAATCGTGCAAACAAGTAGTAGTTGGGTGCAGTCCCAAAGCACTTGGAGGAAGTGGCGGCTAGACAGGATTCGTCTCTCCCGGTATTGGGAGTTGATATCGCGCTGTGTCTAGGAGAGCCATTACACAAAGTCCCTGTCCAGGGCAAGCGAGATTTACTGGTAGTGTTTCCAATAGTTTCTCAGGGTGTTCTGGGCTACACTCCGACACAACTTGTACCGCTATTAGGGGTCTGATGTTTACCGCCCCTCTAGGCCCGACATGCGATACTCTTAGATGAACAGACCAGACTGTACGGAGATTGTCACATTCAGGTTTAGTAGGAGTTCATATGGGTTCACCTCATTGATATTCTTATCGGCATCTACGTGGGGAGAGTTACGTACAGCTAGTACCGCTTGCGGCCTGTAGTTAAACCCACTGCCAGCGTAGTGTCGAGTCTTTAGAGTCCCACACAGAGGGTTGTTCACCTTTGGGCGAAACGAGTAGAGGTCGTATGGTTTTACAACAGGGTTCGTTCACTTATGCGTACTTGTGCGTGTTCGGCGTTCGGGCAGTTGATACTAGTGGGCTTTGGTTTAAGCCAGATCCTAGTATCTGGTTTCGGGTTGGTTCGGTCTCATTGTATTCGTGTTTCTCGGAACACGGATGCGGGTGTGTATACACAGTTGACAGAGGCAGAGGAACCTCATTAGGGTTTTGACCATTGACTTGATTAAAACCATAATGAGATGGAGAAAATAGATTAATGAGTTTTAATTAGAGATAATTGTATCATGGTTAATTGGTTTGAACATTTGACTAAGTTGGCCCATGTTGACTTAGATATTTTTGTGAGCATGCTTAGCATTAATTGTGACATGATAATGGTCAAATCAACATCAACCATGACAATTTATCCTAATTAAAATTATCATTATTCTTTTTGTTCATATGAGAGCTATCTCTTCTCATTCTATCAAGATACATTCTCTCTCTTGCTAGCTCTCTCCTCTTCCTCTCTCAAAACTCTCTTGTTTCATGAGTTGAAAATCAAGAGCTTTGTGAGATCTAACCACTAAAACAACTCTCTACTTACTCTAGGGTTCTTAGTCTAGCAAGCAAAGCACTCTAGTTACTTCATGGTTGAGGTAGGAGCTCAAGGTTGAGGTAGGAGCTCAAGGTAGAGGCCTTCGGGTGGATCTTCTTCGATATAGAGAAGCCGGTGATGAGGAGCCATCTAGATCATTCCAAGGAGCTCACAACAAGGAGGATAAGGAGTTCAAGTTTAAGGTATAACTTTCTATCATAGTAGATAGAACTCTTTTGCTAGTTAGGTTTATGGTAAAGATCCGGGTTTTAGTGTTATTCTAGCGCCAAGTTTATGTTCGTCGTAAAATTTTTGTTCCGCATTTGGCCACGGAAGTTGGCTGGGGCGCTAGTGTAACCATTCATGGTATCAGAGTCTACCCATAAACCCTACTAGCTAGTTTTCACAAGGTTAAAATTTCGATTGAAATTTTTTTCCGAATCACGAATCTATGTTCATGAGCTTGCTGTCGATTTTCGAAGTTGTCCTAAATTTTTTTTGAGTATCTTATAATTACATGCAGGCGAAAATATAGCTACAGAAAAAATTTAGGGGCCTAACTCCAAAATTCCGCCGCGGAAAGTGAGTAGAATGGCGTATTTGGCGACGCTCCAGCGGCAGTTTTTGGGCTACAATACCCAATTTTTTTTCTGGGGCTCTGTTTCATGAAAATACGATATTTGTGATATATAGATTTGGCCCAGGTTTATTTGAGTGCTGGATTTGCTTTTGGGGCCTATTTGGAAAAGTTTAGTCGATCGAAATTTTAAATGTGTATTTTACAGTACATTCACTTTTATCTGCGACCGGGAATGTCACTCGATCGGTAAAACTCGTCTGATTGCTATATGTTCTTTTAGACGGGTTTTGCGAACATGACATTCACGTTTATATTGTGTGCTTGTTCTGTAATGTTGGTTGGATAGTCGTGATGGATAGCATGTGGTGCAATGTTAGTAGTACAGTTCATATTCATTTGTACATTTGTTATTGCGGGGCGAGCGTCCGACATGTGGACTGCCGTCTTTGCCGGGTTGTATATTATTTTGGGGCACGACCGGGTTGAGGTCGATGTCACCGTTTGTATATATTATTTTCTTTTTCTGTACTAGGATTACCTCGCGTTGGAGTGCACGGATAGCCTGGTTCTAGAAGGCAACAAGCCCGCATCTCATGGCGTTGAGACGGAGGGGGCTTCATTCTAGAATTAGAGGGCTATTCGCCGCACTCATAGGGGGTATAGGATGGCCCACGGAGGGGTGCCCAAGTTACCGGATTCCTTGAAGTGCTGGGTGGCCCATTCACTTTGTTGAAGGGGCTGCCTCGCTTCTGGGATTGACGGGTAACTTGCCGCGCTCATAGGGGTCCAGGTTTTCATTGCACAGGCTATCCACATGACAGGGAACGTCGGGTTTTATTTGCGGCTCAAATGAAACCCGGGGCTCCAAGATTATCCACCATTCTGTATTGTTGGCTGAGATTCTGTGATGTTGATTATTATCATGCCTGGGACGAATGTTGTATATACTTATATATATATATATATACTAGTAGATGTTGTATATGTTTTGCACCCGCGCTAGTCCAGCCCCCGCTCTGTCGTTAGTTAAGTAACCTAACGGGTGATGACGGGGCCTAGTGGCGAATGCGGATGGCATATACGTACATCATATTTTCGTTCTTTTCTGGTGTGATAGGTTATATTGATGGGACTGCATTAATTTTGATTGATGTAAGAAAATAAATCTAAAAGATGTTGTTGGAATAATTTTCAAAAAGCTGTTATTGCAAGGACATTCTCTTTTGTTTTGCACAGAGGTATTCGGTTATGAATACCCAGCACCTCATTCGACGAGGCAAAGGCCGAGATCCCTTCATCGGGAGTGACCCCTTGGACAGAAATTTGCGTTAGGGTAATAACTTCACTATAGTCGATTACTTTTTGCTTTGCATCGCGGTATTCAGTTGGAATATCCTGCACCTAATTCTACGAGGAAAGAGCCGAGATCCCTTCACCGGGAGTGACCTCTTTAGCAAAAGTTTTCGCCACTATATATTTGTACAACCACTCAGGTTCCTTCAACGATATCAAGTTCATTACGTTAACGGGTTTTTCGCCAATAACCCAGCGTAGCCCTCCGCCATTTCTTACAAGTAACACTTAGTATTCATGTTGCGTTTGTTGACTCCGTTAAGGCGTAGTGTACGGTAGCTGGGTGGTGCTTGTTTGTAGCACTATATAGGATTGGTTAGGACAGTCGTATAACCTTGTTGACTCCGTCAAGGGTTATGCGGGTGGGTTTAATGCAATCCATATAATGACGGGTTGAACTTGACTATGACTCTTTGATTTGTTGACTCCGTCAAGGTCACTAGGGTCCTAGGGGTAAAAACCACATCGGGAGTTTTAAACATACAGGAAACTTGCAGATTTAGCATACCTTCTGGAGTGTGGCGACTAGAGTGGATTCCATCTAGGTCATCACACAATGATAGTTGGATCCCGATCCCACTGATGAGTTGGATTACTCTCGGGAGATTATTTCACTTAACAATCAATGCTATAAACCAAGTAGGTGTCTAGAATGGTGTTAGCGGGACTACGCCTCCACGAAAAAGAGGTTATATAATTAAGGAACTTCGCGAAAGCGTTGAAAAACTTCCCTCGAAGTACCAACACTAGCCTGGCTAAAAGATTAAGCAAGTATTATGACGTGCGATTAATCCTGAGTAGTTCTTCTTTTATAAGTTTGAAGAAGAATTTAAGGAAACAGTGGGAGCCATCTTGGTTAGATAAATTAATAACCAATCTAATCTTGCAAGAGCGCACGCTGAGTGTTTCTTTTCTCTCTCTCCAGGTAGCAACCATTTCACGCCCTAATCAAGATAATAAAATGTATCGCTTGACTGATCCGAATTCTTATTCGGGGCTGGGGAACATCGGTTCGGCTCTAACTTACGACAACAGTCATAAGTGTGAGCAAGGGAAAGACGATTGTATGGATTCCAAGGAGACCCAGTTGAAGAAGAAGCATACTATTGCATCTACTTCAGGTGTTCTTGGAAGAGTTCCAAACAGGATACCGTCGCAGACTCGACGATGGAGGCTGAATACATTGCTGCAAGCGATGCCGCAAAAGAGGCGGTCTGGATGAAGAAGTTCATTAGTGAACTTTGGGGGTTCCGTCCATTGTTGACCCAATACCTTTGTATTGCGATAACAAAGGGGCTATAGCTTTAGCGAAGGAACCAAGGTCCCATCAGAAGTCCAGACAAATCTTAAGGCGGTATCACCTGATCAGGGAGATCATTGATCGCCAGAAGATCGAGGTACGGAGAGTGGACACTAAAGACAACACGGTGGATTTGTAACAACCGAGTTCAGTTATACCAATTTTTGTTCCGTATTTATTATCTGTGGTATATTATTGATTTATCTTGTTTGGGTGTGAATGGTAGTTTACTTTTATATTGCATTCGACCGGACCCGCTTGCTTGAACATGTTTGATTCATAGTTATGAATTACCTTGACTTGTTACATAGACACGTGCATCTCATGATTAGTACATACCGGCATTTCATCTAGCATCGCATATTTTACCATATAACATTTTAGGTCATGTAAAATAAATTAAATTTGCATTTTATAGCCTGCATGATACCCCTAACCCCGTAGTGGCGTCCGCGCATCTTGTTCTCGTCCCTTTCAGTGAAACGGACGTGTTTGGATAGCTACGCGCACGTACGTGCATCCGTTCTTGGGGGTATACTTTTGCGTTACCAGAGCATTCATTGTGGATTTTGGAAGTCGCATATATTTTTCATATTTTAAAACCGGATTTTTAGACCCGACCCGGGCGTGTTTCGGAGTAAATTTATATTTTTCAAAATCTCAAAATGGACTAATATTATAATATTATATCCTTATTTCATTCAAAAGTTTTCTTAACTAAAAAAATATTTTGTGAAACCAATGGTAACAGCAGATCTCTCCCTCTCTCTTACTTTTATAAAATATTAATCCTTTTATTTATTTTTAAGAAAACTGCACGTCTCTCTCTCTCTCTCTTCTTTCTCTCTCTGCTCGTTGTCTCTCTCTCTCTCCTCTCGGAGTTCCTGTAGCAATCTCGATTCTGGTCACCACCCGAGGGATCTCGTCACCTCCCTTAACAGAATCCTTATATCTCCCCTTCTTCTTTCTTTATAAGTCGAGCCCCCACGACGAGAAACCCACATCAAAAGAAACCCTAACCCTAAAACTCTGCCGCCTCCTCTCATTTTTACCTCGATTCTCTCACCTCGTCGACCATTCTCACACCCTCGTCACCTCCATCTTCTTTTCTTCCTCCTCTCTCTCCTCTTTCCCGAGCACTCAAGAGACTCTGCACACCCAACATCGCCCTCAACCTCGAGACCTCGTTGATGACCGTACCACGTCGTCATCATCACCATATCTCCTCTGTTCTCCCTATCTCCTCTGTTCTCCTTCCCTGCACCAACCTTGCACCAAGAGACCCAACAACAAAACCCTAGTCGAAACCCTAACCTAACCCTAGCTCCTCAAAATCCTTTCACCGGCACACCTCACTGCTGTTGATCTCGGCGACACCGCCAGCTCGTCTCTTTGACCCAGTGCATAATTCCAGTTAGCCTCACTCCTTATCTCTTCTTCTTCCTCCTCTTCTTTCTTTTTCTTCATTTCTTGAATTCTTGTTTTCTGTAGTTTGCTGGAATCCGGCCGTGCCGTCGACGATCCCGACGACCTAGCGAGCGTACCTGACCCGTGTGATCCCCTTGTACGTTGTTTGGATTCGTTCCGTGTGCCGTGCACGCGTCGCGACTTTTTCCGCCGACGTGTGACGTTCCGTATACCCGTTTCTTGATCTGTCGAGGCAAGTAAAACTTGCTACATGCTATTTATATTATCTTATACTTATTTAATTACATGTCAAACCTGTAGATTTAATCTAATGTCACATGTTCCTTTTAAACACTCGATGTTCCATTATATCATTTTAGATCTAGAACTGGAAACGTATCATGTTGCATTTTAGTTTACAATACGTAGTACCCACGCCCATACTTAAATCACATAATCATTATTTGCACAGCCCATAGTACCCTTTTAATAGTTTATACCATATTGGACACCCGTTTGCATTCATCTAGCCTAATATCTATTCAATTGCATCCCTAGATCATTTAATACGTATTAATGAGATTTTAACATTCCATACTTGATAAAGTGTATTTAATCAGTGTTGGAACCATAACCCTAACTCAAATCGATAACCGTGCATCCATATGTTTTAATCTGTACCTACTTGCATACCATACCACAATGTTCCATTTTATTGTGCCATTAGTACCCCATACTTATTTTGTATACCCATGTTTATTTTTAGTTTGATTATGAGCACCCACATGACATTTTGTGCAACCCCGAAATGACTTGATACACCTACTACTTGACAAGACATGGTACCGTATACTTTTAAACATGACATGATACTTATATATTACCTGACTTGGCTTGAGGTACCATGGCTTTCTCGGTTACCTGATCTTGTTACTAATGCCAACAAATCTGACCTGTTGTCCCTATGGACATTTCCTGTTGTCTATCCAGACAAATCTGTACCTGCCTGATCCTGTGTTGGCATTAGTTCCAGATTATTTAATACCTGACTTGAACATATATAACTTGGGGGTATGGGGAAATCAGGTTGTAACCGAACGTAACTCAAAGGGCCATCCTATTGTTTGACATTTTTCCGGGCGTTACGGAATACCTATTGTTTGTCGTTTTTTCGGGCGTTACGGAATACCTATTGTTTGTCGTTTTTTCGGGCGTTACGGAATAATTACCGATGAGTTACGATGAGGATTACATTACTTGGTTTCGAATACTTAAGAATAAATAACCCTGTAGCACAGTTTAGATATCACTGCACGTCACCTATACTGACACACTCACTGTTATAGATTCTTGCTCATACTCATACCTGCATGTATTGCTACCCCTGTTTATAGCATTGCTTGATATTATGACGCACTGACGTCTGGGTTTTGCATGGCCCAAATTCTTTACCTTTGCTGCAGTCCGAGCAGGAGTATTTCAGGCAGCAGGCTGAGCAGTGAGGACTTTTAGTAGTTAGTTTATTTTACTTTCGGTATTTCATTCCTGATGTGAGCCCGCATTATGGGACGTACATTCCAGTTTATTCTTATATTGGATCTTTTGCTTCCGCATTATTTTATTCTTGACTCGTTTTATTCTGGCTTATGGACATGTGTTAGATAGTTTATTATTGTTCTTGATATCTCTACAGCCATAATGTGACTGTGGAAGGATATTTCCTATCCACAGGTAGCATGGTTGGCTATGTCACGTGCCTATCTTAGCGTACTCTGGGAAGCGGGGCGTGACATGGTTCTTTTGGTATCAGAGCCATAGGATCTAGGATAATCCGGTTTGATTCTTTTGTAGTTGGGTATTGGACCCAATACACGGATCAGAATACTCGTGATTAGGAAACATGTCCTGCCAACTTACCGTCTTACCATTTTTGAATCTTAACCTCCTCCTGATTATACTTTTAAGATATGCAAGCCTCCTTTGCATATCGCCTCGAAACCTGGTTCCCTTTTGGTTATCTCTAGAACTTAGGCGACTTGGGTGGAGTTATGTGATTGTAGCTATGATACCGTGGCATGGTTACAATGCGGTACTCTATTTAAGTAACTTGTAGTTCTAGCCTTGATTTATATCCATGATCTATATTTTGAATCAGTTATCATGCTAATCCTTTGGGTGCTTTGATTTCAGGAACATGCAGACAAGAATCTGAAAACGTACCAAAGGCGTGTTGACGAAGCCGCTATGCTTGGAGTAATACGTGGGTTGTTGGAAAACCAAAAGCGACAGACTGAGCTGATCCAGCAGCAAGCTGAATCTTTTCAGGAAGGTTTGCGGTCCGTTCAGCAGTCCATGAGCAATGTTGTCTCCAGACCAGTGGATCGTGTGGGTACCGTGGCGGATTTCAGGAGACTGGGTCCGTCTGTCTTTACTGGCCTGGTGGAGCCGTTGCCAGCAGAGCAGTGGATGGTTGATACGGAGAATTTACTCGTTGTGGCACAGATCTCAGAGGATAAGAGGGTGGATGTGGTACGCATCCAGTTGGTAGACTACGCCCGTGAATGGTGGCTTGTGGAAGAGACCCGCTTGCCCAAGTCGATCAGTTGGGCGGATTTTTCGAAGGGTTTCTTGGAGAAGTTCTTCCCGCGGACTGCACGGGAGGAAATGGAAGAAAAGTTCATCAGTTTGAAGCAGAACGGCGCACCTATAGATGTACATGCAGCTGAGTGGACACGGCTCAGTAGATTCGCTGGACCTTTGGTTGCTGACGATGCTGATAGGGCAAGGAGGTTCATGCGCAGTTTGGATGTGGACATCCAGAGGCAGATTGTCTCCCTGGGTTTGACCACTTTCTCACAAGTACTTACAGTAGCCCGAAAGCAGCAGAGCCTATCTATGAAGACCGGGAGTACACAGCAGCCAGCAGTTACAGTATGGAAGCCGACATTTGCACAGAACCGAGCACATGGACGCAAAGGTATTCCGGTGGACAGGCATGGCGTTGTACCAATGAAGAAGCCAGTTTTGCCCGAGCAAAAAGGAAGGATGTTGTGCGATTACTGCCAACGACCGGGTCATTATCGAAGAAATTGTCATAAGAGGCTTGGACTTTGTCTTATTTGTAGATCAGCTGATCACACCATTGATACTTGTCCGTCGAAGCTACGGTTGAAGGAAGATACTCAGAAGCCATCGCAGAGACAGTTTCAGGAGCAGAAGCTGATAACTCAGGGACCCAATCAAGCTTGAGCCTTTACCTTGGCGGCTGAAGAGGCTAAAGCTTCAGAGGAAGTCGTTTCAGGTACTCTACTTGTTCATGGTTTTCTCGCATTAGCGTTATTCAATTCTAGTGCATCCCATTGATTTATGTCGTCCAAGTTTGTTACTATACACTCGATGACTTGCACGACCCTGTTTAGTTATTGGGACATACACACTGGGAATGGGAAAATCATAACTAATAGAGGGTGTGAGGATTGTTCTGTTGTTGTTAGCGGACGGGAGTTATTTGCAGATTTCTTGGTGATTGTTACCGGCAGTTATGAAGTCGTCTTGGGAATGGATTTTTCAGCACTTTCCACGCTCACATTGAGTGTAGGGCAAAGAAAGCGAATTTCCAGATTCCCGGACACCCAGAGGTTGTCTGGAGGAAGCAGTTCTGTCGGGCCAGTCGAGTTTAGGGCTAGGCCGACAAACAGTGTTCTTTCGTCAATGGAAGTTGATAAGGAGGAAGCACCAGCTGTGGTTCGAGATTTCATGGACGTGTTCGAGGACATCTCGGGTTTATCGCCAAAACGAGATGTGGAGTTCGCGATCGATCTTGTGCCTAGTGCAACGCCAATCTCAAAGGCGTACTTTCCGATGGCACCAGTGGAGTTGGGAGAAGTAAAGAAGCAGATTACTGAATTACCTGAGGAGGGTTGGATTCGCAGCAGGAACTCACCTTGGGGAGCTCCAGTTCTTCTAGTAAAGAAGAAAGATGTCACAAGGAGGATGTGCATCGATTATCGAGAA
This sequence comes from Agapanthus africanus, assembly GCA_030015575.1. Taxonomy (NCBI): domain Eukaryota; kingdom Viridiplantae; phylum Streptophyta; class Magnoliopsida; order Asparagales; family Amaryllidaceae; genus Agapanthus; species Agapanthus africanus. The sequence continues at coordinate 95,884 of JASDDO010000156.1, read as the reverse complement.
TTAAACCGGGTGACTATTAAGAACAAGTACCTGATCCCTCGCATTGGCGGATTGTTTGAGCAGCTTAGTGGTGCGAGAGTATTCCCGAAGCTGGATTTGCGATCCGGATATCATCTGGTCCGAGTTAAAATAGAAGATATTTGCAAGACGGCGTTCCGAACTCGGTATGGACATTACGAGTATTTAGTGATGCCCTTCGGAGTAACGAATGCACCGGCGATATTTATGGACTTGATGAACCGAATCTTTTCACCATTCTTGGACCAGTTTATAGTGGTGTTTATTGATGATATTATGGTCTACTCCAAGAGTATTGAAGAGCGGCAGAACATTTGAAGATCGCATTGCAGACGTTGAGGCAAGAAAAATTGTATGCAAAGATGGGCAAGTGCGAGTTTTGGCTTGAAGAAGTGAAGTTTTTGGGACATGTCGTGTCTGGAGATGGAATCGCCGTTGATCCCGAAAAGATTGCAGCAGTTCGAGATTGGCTGATTCCGAAGAACGTTGCAGAGATCAAAAGCTTTCTTGGACTTGCCGGGTATTACAGATATTCATGAAGAACTTATGAAGGAGGCGCACAGTTCAGTATATTCCGTACATCTAGGAGGCACGAAGATGTACCGAGATATACGACAGCATTTCTGGTGGGAAGGCATGAAACGGGAAATTGCCCGCTTTGTGGCAAAGTGCTTGGTATGTCAGCAAGTTAAGGCTGAACATCAAAGGGTTGCTGGTTTATTGCAACCACTTCCGATCCCTCAATGGAAGTGGGAACATATAACCATGGATTTCGTGTCGGCTCTACCGCGGAGTCCAAAAGGCAACAATGCAGTTTGGGTGATTGTTGATCGATTGACCAAGGCATCTCATTTCATCCCTTTTCGGGTTGGTCAATCAACAGAAACTTTGGCAAAACGGTACATGCAGGAGATTGTAAGATTGCATGGAGTACCGGTGAGCATCGTGTCCGACCGTGACACGCGTTTCTTATCACACTTTTGGAGGAGCTTACAGGAAAGTTTGGGGACTCATTTGAAGTTTAGCACCGCTTATCATCCTCAAACAGATGGCCAGTCGGAGAGAACGATCCAAACTCTTGAAGACATGTTGAGAGCTCGCATGTTAGACTTCAAAGGTTCATGGGAGGATCATTTGCACTTAGTGGAGTTTTCTTGCAATAACAGTTTTCAGGCGACTATTCAGATGGCTCCATTCAAAGCTTTATATGGTTGCAAGTGTCGTTCACCTGTTTGTTGGGACGATATTGGAGAACGAAGATTGTTGGGACGGATTTGATTGTGCAAACAGTTGAGAAGGTTAATACTATCCGGAATCATATGAAAGCAGCACAAGACCGACAGAAGAGTTGAGCAGATAAGTCGAGAAGACCTCTAGAGTTCGCCGTGGGTGATTTGGTATTCTTGAAGATATCACCGACTAGAGGGGTGATCCGTTTCGGAAGTCGAGGAAAGCTTAGTCCTCGATTCGTTGGACCTTTTGAGATCTTAGAACGTGTTGGAGAAGTGTCTTATCGATTGGCGTTACCGCAATCCTTGGCGAATGTTCAAGACGTGTTTCACGTATCTCAACTCCGTAAATATGTTCGAGATGAAACGCATGTGTTGGATCATTCGGAGTTGACTGTACGAGAAGATTTGACTTTTGAGGAGCGACTAATGTCGATTGCGGATCGAAGAGAAAAGGTTCTTAAGAACAAGGTTATCCCTCTTGTACTTGTTTCTTGGGGTAATCGCTCATATGGAGAATCAACTTGGGAACGAGAAGATGAAATCCGGCAGAAGTTTCCACCTCTATTCTTGTAGTATGATTGATTGTTTATCCTTTCTTGTTCTTGGAATTTCGAGGACGAAATTCTTTTTGTAGTTGGGTATAATGTAACAACCGAGTTCAGTTATACCAATTTTTGTTCCGTATTTATTATCTATGGTATTTTATTGATTTATCTTGTTTGGGTGCGAATGGTAGTTTACTTTTACATTGCATTCGACCCGCTTGATTGAACATGTTTGATTCATAGTTATGAATTACCTTGACTTGTTACATAGACACGTGCATCTCATGATTAGTACATACCGGCATTTCATCTAGCATCGCATATTTTACCATATAATATTTTAGGTCAAGTAAAATAAATTAAAATTGCATTTCATAGCCTGCATGATACCCCTAACCCCGTGGTAGCGTCCGCGCATCTTGTTCTCGTCTCGTTCAGTGAAACGGACGTGTTTGGATAGCTACGCGTACGTACGTGCATCCGTTCTTGGGGGTATGCTTTTTCGTTACCAGAGCATTCATTGTGGATTTTGGAAGTTGCATATATTTTTCATATTTTAAAACCGGATTTTTAGACCCGACCCGGACGTGTTTTGGAGTAAATTTGTATTTGCCAAAATCTCAAAACGGACTAATATTATAATATTATATCCTTATTTCATTCAAAAGTTTTCTTAACTAAAAAAATATTTTGTGAAACCAATGGTAACAGCAGATCTCTCCCTCTCTCTTTCTTTTATAAAATATTAATCCTTTTATTTTTTTAAAGAAAACTGCACGTCTCTCTCTTCTTTCTCTCTCTGCTCGCTGTCTCTCTCTCTCCTCTCGGAGTTCCTGTAGCAATTTCGATTCTGGTCACCACCCGAGGGATCTCGTCACCTCCCTTCACAGAATCCTTATATCTCCCCTTCTTCTTTCTTTATAAATCGAGCCCCCACGACGAGAAATCCACATCAAAAGAAACCCTAACCCTAAAACTCTGCCGCCTCCTCTCATTTTTTCCTCGATTCCATCACCTCGTCGACCATTCCGACACCCTCGTCACTTCCATCTTCTTTTCTTCCTCCTCTCTCTCCTCTTTCCCTAGCACTCAAGAGACTTTGCACACCCGACCTCGCCCTCAACCTCGAGACCTCGTCGACGACCGTACCCCGTCGTCATTATCACCACACCACCTCTTCTCTCCCTATCTCCTCTGTTCTCCTTCCCTGCACCAACCTTGCACCAAGAGACCCAACAACAAAACCCTAGCCGAAACCCTAACCTAACCCTAGCTCCTCAAAATCCCTTCACCGGCACACCTCACCGCCGTTGATCTCGGCGACACCGCCAGCTCGTCTTTCTGAACCAGTGCACAATTCCAGTTAGCCTCACTCCTTATCTCTTCTTCTTCCTCCTCTTCTTTCTTTTTCTTCATTTCTTGAATTCTTGTTTTCTGTAGTTTGCCGGAATCCGGCAGTGCCATCGAGGATCCCGACGACCCAGCGAGCGTACCTGACCCGTGTGATCCCCTTGTACGTTGTTTGGATTCGTTCCGTATGCTGTGCGCGTGTCACGACTTTTTCCGCCGACGTGTGACATTCCGTATACCCGTTTCTTGATCTGTCGAGACAAGTAAAACTTGCTACATGCTATTTATATTATCTTATACTTATTTAATTACATGTCAATCCTGTAGATTTAATCTAATGTCACATGTTCCTTTTAAACATTCGATGTTCCATTATATCATTTTAGATCTAGAAATTGAAACGTATCATGTTGCATTTTAGTTTACAATACGTAGTACCCACGCCCATATTTAAATCACATAATAATTATTTGCACAAGCCATAGTACCCTTTTAATAGTTTATACCATATTGGACACCCGTTTGCATACATCTAGCCTAATATCTATTCAATTGCATCCCTAGATCATTTAATACATATTAATGAGATTTTAACATTCCATACTTGATAAAGTGTATTTAATCAGTGTTGGAACCATAACCCTAACTCAAATCGATAATCATGCATCCATATGTTTTAATCTGTACCTACTTGCATACCATACCACAATGTTCCATTTTATTGTGCCATTAGTACCCCATACTTGTTTTGTATACCCATGTTTATTTTTAGTTTGATTATGAGCACCCACATGACATTTTGTGCAACCCCGACATGACTTGATACACCTACTACTTGACAAGACATGGTACTGTGTACTTTTAAACATGACATGATACTTATATACTACCTGACTTGGCTTGAGGTACCATGGCTTTCTCGGTTACCTGATCTTGTTACTAATGCCAACAAACCTGACCTGTTGTCCCTATGGACATTTCCTGTTGTCTATCCAGACAAACATGTACCTGCCTGATCCTGTGTTGGCATTAGTTCCAGATTATTTAATACCTGACTTGAACATATATAACTTGGGGGTATGGGAAAATCAGGATTGTAACCGAACGTAACTCAAAGGGCCATCCTATTGTTTGCCAGTTTTTCCGGGCGTTACGGAATACCTACTGTTTGCCGTTTTTCCGGGTGTTACGGAATACCTATTGTTTGCCGTTTTTCTGGGCATTACGGAATAATCACCGATGAGTTACGATGTGGATTACATTACTTGGTTTCGAATACTTAAGAATAAATAACCCCGTAGCACAGTTTAGATATCACTTCACGTCACCTATACTGACACACTCACTGTTATATATTCTTGCTCATACTCATACCTGCATGTATTGCTACCTCTGTTTATAGTATTGCTTGATATTATGACGCACCGACGTCTGGGTTTTGCTTGGCCCAGATTCTTTACCTTTTCTGCAGTCCGAGCAGGAGTATTTCAGGCAGCAGGCTGAGCAGTGAGGACTTTTAGTGGTTAGTTTATTTTACTTTCGGTATTTCATTCCTGATGTGAGCCCGCATTATGGGACGTACATTCCAGTTTATTCTTGTATTGGATCTTTTGCTTCCACATTATTTTATTCTTGACTTATTTTATTCTGGCTTATGGACATGTGTTAGATAGTTTATTATTGTTCTTGATATCTCTACAGCCGTAATGTGACTGTGGAAGGATATTTCCTATCCACATGTAGTATGGTTGGCTATGTCACGTGCCTATCTTAGCGTACTCTGGGAAGCGGGGCGTGACAGGATCCATTCACAAAGGCCCTCCCTCAAACACAGTTTGAGCGACTTTTTGAGCTATTGGGTATGCGGTACGCCAGCAGCTGGCCTTAGTGCAGACGTTGGGTATGCGGTACACCAATTACTGGCCTTTAGTACAAGTGGGAGATTGTTGGATATGTATGCCCCAGAGGCCATTTCTGTATAGTACTAGTTTGTATAATACATTTTGGAAGCTTGGGATATATACAAGGATTTACGACAGTCTTGCTCGATATAGTAGTATGCTACTTGGTTTGTATCTATCTTAATATGTGTATATGTTTCTTTTAACATATCGCTAATACATATTGATGGAGCCCCTGGGATCTTCGCTTGACTACCGGCGTTGTGATGGCGATCACACTAGTAGGGGCTGGGTAGTCTATAAGCACATCCTTATACAGGTCCCTAGTCATAGGATTATCGAGACAGGGCATCGATACTCCAGAGTAGACTGGTGCATACGCATCTCATCCCAGCTGGGGAGATGGTCTGTCCCACAGCCATCACTACGTCGTACTGGAGATAGTATGCAGGTGCTCGTTAGGTTACAAGTACACTGGACAGGACTCGTCGGGAACTGTTGGTTGGTATTATACCTATTGTCGGGTAGCAGTTCCTAGGTGACATGAGTACAGCTTAGCCCGTTGACTTGACATTGCTACTTCGCCTCAAGTGTTTTCCCTCTGTTCTTTGATTGCTACCCTACCACGGCTCTATTGAGTCATGCAAACAGGTAGTAGTTGGGTGCAGTCCCGAAGCACTTGGAAGCAGTGGCAGCTAGACAGGATTCGTCTCTCCCGGTATTGGGGGTTGATATCGCGCTGTGTCTAGGAGAGCTATTACACAAAGTCCCTGGCCAGGGCAATCGAGATTTACTCGTAGTGTTTCCAGTAGTTTCTCAGGGTGTTCTGGGCTACACTTCGACACGACTTGTACCGCTATTAGGGGTATGACGTTTACCGCCCTTAGGCCCGACATGCGATACTCTTAGACGAACAGACCGGACTGTACGGAGATTGTCACATTCAGGCTCAGTAGGAGTTCAGATGGGTTCACCTCATCGGTCTTCTTATCGGCATCTACCCGGGGACCGTTACATACGGCTAGTACCGCTTGCGGCCTATGGTTAAACCCACTGCCAGCGTAGTGTCGAGTCTTTAGAGTCCCACATAGAGGGTTGTTCACCTTTGGGCGAAACGAGTAGAGGTCGTATGGTTTTACGACAGGGTTCGTTCACATATGCGTACTTGTGCGTGTTCGGTGTTCGGGCAGTTGATACTAGTGGACTTTGGTTTAAGCCAGATCCTAGTATCTGGTTTCGGGTTGGTTCGGTCTCATTGTATTCGTGTTTCTCGGAACACGGATGCGGGTGTATATACACAGTTGACAGAGGCAGAGGAACCTCATTAGGGTTTTGACCATTGACTTGATTAAAACCATAATGAGATGGAGGAAATTGATTAATGAGTTTTAATTAGAGATAATTGTATCAAGGTTAATTGGTTTGACCATTTGACTAAGTTGACCCATGTTGACTTAGATATTTTTGTGAGCATGCTTAGCATTAATTGTGACATGATAATAGTCAAATCAACATCAACCATGACAATTTATCCTAATTAAAATTATCATTATTCTTTTTGTTCATATGGGAGCTATCTCTTCTCATTCTATCATGATACATTCTCTCTCTTGCTAGCTCTCTCCTCTTCCTCTCTCAAAGCTCTCTTGTTTCATGAGTTGAAAATCAAGAGCTTTGTGAGATCTAACCACTAAAACAACTCTCTACTTACTCTAGGGTTCTTAGTCTAGCAAGCAAAGCACTCTAGTTACTTCATAGTTAAGGTAGGAGCTCAAGGTAGAGGCCTTCGGGTGGATCTTCTTCGATATAGAGAAGCCGGTGAGGAGGAGCCATCTAGATCATTCCAAGGAGCTCACAACAAGGAGAAGAAGGAGTTCAAGTTTAAGGTATAACTTTCTACCATAGTTGATAAAACTCTTTTGCTAGTTAGGTTTATGGTAAAGATCCGAGTTTTAGTGTTATTCTTGCGCCAAGTTTATGTTCGTCGTAAAATTTTTGTTCCGCATTTGGCCACGGAAGTTGGCCGGGGTGTAGGGGTTCCTAGGCACTCTCAAGAGGTCTCACAAGGCATCGAACATGCCATTTTCAAAAATTCTAGGTGCCGAGAGACCCGACTACGGATCGTTTGCTAGAAAACTAGGCGAAAAAGCTAACTAGTTAACACTTAACTAAGGGATACGGATATACAACCTTTGTAGATCCGTTTTTCCACCTCCATAGCTCCATGAAGAAGTCATCTCCGCTGTACAAATCCGAAATCCGGGCTCTTGCGTCGGCTTCATCGGAGAAGAAGCGGGCTAGGTCATCGACGACGTGCCGAAGATGATCTACGTCGAGGCATCGCTAAATCAAGCTCCGACTTCACCAAGTCCAAAAACTTGTGAAGAGAACACACTCTACTACTTGGCAAGAGGTAGAGGATGAAGAAATAGGAAGTGGGTAGACTTTAGTTTTGGATTTCTCACTCATTTCATCAATCCACCATTGATGAAGTGAAGGTTTCTTCTTGAGTTCAAGGAAGAAGAAGAAGAATATTATGATAAGATTAATTCGAAAAGAAAAGAAAAACAACCCTTATCATAATAGTAACTATGGTTATGTGTAGAGAATTGACCAAGGTTAAAGGAATGGTTAGGGTTAAGGTTTCATGAAGCTTCCACTAAACAACAAAAAAAGCCACCATTCTTTTCTCCTTTTTCCATCTATTTTCCAAAATGAATAAATAGATAAATAAATGAGAAAAGGATATAAAACCCTAATCATAAGTTTAACCATGGTTTAATTCTTTACACTTAACCAAGTAAACATGTATCATCAAACATGATACAATAAAATGCACAAAAAGTATATCACATATACAACTTGTACATCCAAGTGAGAAAATCCTTTTAAAGTGAACCGATACTAGTTAATGCAAAGCAATATATCAAATATATAATTATACATTAAATCATTAAATCAACACTTGATTTAACGATCCGGTCATATCGCATATAACCGACTAGTATCCAATGTATCGGCTTATCGAATCAACGCTTGAATCGATAACTAGGTTATATCGCATACAACCATTCGACACATTGATCGCGAGAATGAAATACGGTATCACATACACGCATTATTCTCGGTCCCGCACATATCTCATATGCGCTCCTATTTCGTTTTGCTTGAGCCAGGAAACCTCTGTGTAGGACTCTAAAGACTCGTCAATACGCCGGCAGCAGGTGATGATCATATCAATCACCCACAAGCCGCAAGCGGTCTGCTAAACGTAACGGCCACCCGGGTATTGAGCGATCTGAAGATCGACGAGCAAGCCTGCTCACACTCCAGTGAATCCGACCAGTAACACTTCCGTACAGTCCGGTCTGATCGTCTGATATGTCGCATATCTCGCCTAGGGGTGGTAAACGTCAGACCCCAATAGCTCGATAAGTCGTGTCGATATGAGGTCTATAACTGTTCGAGAAACTACTGGTAACACTTACCAGTAAATCTCAGCAACCCTGGCCAGGGATTTCCTGTTATAGCCAATCGAACACAGCGCAACATCAACTCCCTATACCGGGAGAGACGAATCCCCTCCTATCGCTCATTGCCTCCATGTGACTCGGGACTGTACCCAAAAACCACCGTTTTGCACGCCCTCTTGGACGTGGTAAGATGGAAATCAAAGCACAGTGGGAACCACACAAGACTCTATGACGATCTCGGGTCAACAGACTACTCTGCACCAGTGTTACCAGAGAACTGCCATCTGACGTGAGGTATAATACCATCTGGGAGTTCTCGGCGAGTCCGTCCAGTGTACCCAGTCTCTACTGAGCACCCGTATATCATCTCTGATGTTAAACACCAATGGATATGGGATCATCCATCGCCCATCTGTATGGGTCGAGAAGGTACACGCTAGTCTACTCTGGTATATCGATGCCCCGTCTCGATACACCCTCGACTAGGGACTTTGAAGGATATACTTATGGACTACCATGTCCCCACTAGTATGATCCGCATCATAGTCCGGGTAGTTAAGTACAGATACTAAGGGCTTTACCAACATGTAACAGAGAGACAATCAGCATACACGTTAAGGTAAAGGGTAACCAGATAGCATACTATCATGTCGAGCAAGAAAGTCCTCCCTATATATGTCCCAGCATCCACTACAATATACATCCTATGTACAGTAATGGCCTCTAGGGCATACATATAACTAACACGGGGCACTAGTGTAACCCTTCAGTTTCTCTGTTCTGATTATCCTCTGTTTGTTCAGATCTGCTGTTTGCTGTTTTTCTCACCGGATTTTTCCAGATCTGACTTTTGTTCGTCTCTTCGATCCTGCACAATTCAAACGAAAACCCTTCAAAAAATAACAAGATGATAAATTTTTATATTTTTTAAATTTTTCAGTTTTTATGATTTTTCAATTTTTATATTAACCCGAAATTACAAAAAGAAAATAACTACACCATCCCCGGCAACGACGCCATTTGATTGATGTGTTGTTTAGCGTGCGTGCACTTTTAAAAGATAAATCAAAGAATATTAACCGCAATCAAGAACGGCGTCGCTTGGTAGCTAGCCGGTTGAGTACGGGTCGGTCCACAGGGATTTTGTGTATTTTCTAGTTGTTCTGACGAGTTAATTCCAATTGTGGTAGGATTGATTATCACTAAAAACTGAAATGAGTTTGATTAGGATTAAAACCTTGCTAGGGTTAGGTTTAGGTTAAATTTGGAAATTCAATATTTCTCACCTCTTTCTATGCCCTAATTAAGATCTTTTAGGTGTTAAGGTAATAATTACAAGGTTAGGTTTAGGTTAAGTTTGGAAATTCAATATTTCTCACCGCTTTCTATGCCCTAATTAAGATCTTTAAGGTGTTAAGGTAATAATTAACAAAGGGGATTAGCACGATCGGGAAGAAACTAGGTTTCTTCCTCTAGGTCCTTGTCCGTCCTTTCTTAACTCTTACCCTAACCTCCAAGGAAAACATACACAACTGGTCTTTAACTACGGTATCACCGCTACCTCATGGGATAGGGTGCCGTAGTGAGCGGTGTGTATATGTATTCATAGAGTCCTATTTAAAATGTATGACGGGAAAGAAAGGGGTGAGAGATTTTCATCTCTCAAACCTTTCCTATTCCTAACCCTAACAAGTGAGGAACTACTCACTCATTAGGGAATTGAAAAAAGATTTCATTTTTATGATTTTAATTTAACAACTACGGGCGATAAATAAAAGTTATAACTAGGGCAGATAAATAAAATTTATACTAGGGCAGAAAAGAAAATTAAACTAAGACATAGAAAAGAAAACTTACTTTTTATTTGATGCACTCTTCAAACAATACAGGAATTGAAATTCTGAAATTGATAAATAAAAAAAGGCATAAGAAGAGGCATGCTCCAAAAAGAGCTGTAGGGTTCCTATTTATAGTTTATAGAAACCCTAGGGTTTACATCTGATCTCTATCTATATTTACAAAACTACCCTGAGAAGCCTGGTCAACGCACCGCCATCCACCGATTTTTTGCGCCGACACGTGTACTGTATGGCCGTGGATCCGCGGCCATATGCCTTGTTTGGCCGCGGATCCGCGGCCATCTTGATTGCTTGCTGTCTCATTTTCTCAGGTGTACTTCATATTACATTTGGCTTCTGGTTTCTTCACTTGGTTTCTCAGAATGTTTTCTAGTTTCTTCCAGATTTCCACAGTGTAGAATATGGTGGACTTTTACCATTTGCTTCGTATTGAAGTCTTGAATCTTGCGCTGCCTTTGCACCTTGTGAATTTGTTCATTGATCTTCATTTGTCCCTCAAACTGTAGGCATGATCAAGATTCTTCTATTTGTTGGTCGTAATCTCACTTTTGTATCATCTTTTCATCATTTTCACTGTTTTGTTCCGAGAACCTGTAACCTGCAACTATGTAGCAGACATGGATCAAAAGCATCTATTTATTTGTAAAATGATTAAGAATGGGGAATGTAATAATGCAAAATTATGATATGAACAGGTGTCAGTTGGTTCACCTAAGATGTATACATGTGATCATTGGGTTATGAGTACACCGGACGGACTCGCCGGGAACATACTAGTTGGTATTATACCTAGCGTCAGATAGCAGTTCCTTGGTGACATGTGTACAGGTTAGTATATCGACCCGAGATCGTCATTTGTCTCGTGTGAGCTCCCACTGTGCTTTGATTACTACCCTACCACGGCTCAAAGGAGTCGTGCAAACAGGTTTTAGTTGGGTACAGTCCCGAGCCACATGGAGGCAGTGAGAGGATTGGCATGGGATTCGTCTCTCCCGGTATTCGGGGTGAGATCGCGATGTATTTAGGAAAGCCATTACACGAAGTCCTTAGCCAAGGCAAGTGAGATTTACTGGTAGGTATTCCAGTAGTATCTAAGAGTGTTCTGGGCTACACTCCGACACGACTTATACCGCTATTGGGGGTCTGACGTTTACCAACCCCCTAGGCCCGATATGCGATACTCATAGACGAAAGGACCGGACTGTACGGATATTGTCACTGACAGGCTCAGTAGGGTTTCAGGATGAGTTCGCTCATCGGCCTCCCTTTTGGTCAATACCTGGGCGTCCGTTACGTACAGCTAGTATCTCTGACGTGCTTGTGGTTAAACCCACTGCCGGCGTATTGATGAGTCTTTAGAGTCCTCCACAGAAAGTTTCCCAAGTTCGGGCGAAACGTTATAGAGGCCGTATGGTTTTATGGCAGGGTTCAATCATATACGTGCACTTGTGCACGGATCATGATCGGAAAGATCATACTAGTGGGCTTTGGTTTAAGCCGGATCCAAGTATTAGATTTGTTGGATTATTTTAGTCTCATTGTATTCGCATTCAGTCGGAATGCGGATGCAGGTATGTATATACAGATGAGGGGTATTCTTGTGATCCGTCATGAGTTTACTTTAGAAGATGCCATTCTATTTATTGTTATAAACATTTGGATTAATGTTTATTAAGTGGAAATTGTGAGTGCAAGTTTTTTCCTTAAGCCTTGATTATGGCATGTGCTTGTTTGGTGACTCATGGTGTTATTTTTTGTGTCATGTGCATTTTCATGATTGATTATTGTGTGGAATTGATGGATGAAGAGAGAGAGGACAGCCACTAAGGGTAAGGGTTGGCTCTTCATTTGTATGATGAGCTCTCACATTTTTCATCCCACACAATAAGCAAGCTCTTCCTCTTCTTCACTACATTTCCTCTTGTGCTCACAACTTCCATCAATGGTTTCTTCTTCAACCTCCATCCATACCATCTCATGTGTTGAGAATCAATGGATGTCCTGAGACAAAATGATCACACACATTCTCTACTTCACCTTGGACATGTCGGCTAGCAAACTTCATGTCCGAGTTGCTTCGGTTTGAAGCGGGAGCCCGTAAAAAGATTCCTTAACGTAGTGCCACTTCGACGAGGAGATCGGAGATCGAGTGAGATCGGAGAAGCCGCGAGGAGTATGGGATGGTGGCTAAAGACCGAAGGACACGAATCGATCGGTATAGCCATTCTAACTTCTTTGTAGTTAGCTAGTTTAGAGTTAATGGTACGATCCGGGTAAAAGCCTACGTTAGCGCCACTTTTATAAAAAGTTTTTGTTCCGCGTTTGGCCTCGGATTGATGGCCGGGACGCTACCGTAGACTTACATGGTATCAGAGGCACGCCATTAACCCATACTAGCTTGTTCTAACATGTTTGAAACATCGATCGACCGAATTTTCCAAAACCGCAATTCTATTTTCCAAGTTTCTGTCGAAATTTTTTTGTGGTCTAAAAATTATTTTGGGTATATCAGAAAATCGTGCAGGCTTTTTTAAGACACTGGAAGAAATTTGAGAGCATGATCTAACCATAATACTGCGGAACCGCGGCCAAACCATTGTGTTTGCCGCGGTTGCGCGGCGATTTGGTCGATACTATGCACCATATTTCTTCTGGGTGTCTTTCATGTGGAATTGTGGTTTCTGGAATGTTTAGTTTTGGCCCAGATTTATTTAAGTGCTGGGTTTTGCACTTGGGGACATTTCGGGATGTTTTGTCGATCGGAATTTTAAATACGTTAGTTCACAGTACTTACATTACTATCTGCGACCGTGAATGTCATTCGAGCGGTAAATCTTGTCTAATTGCTATAGCTCTTTTAGACGGGTTTGCGAATGTGACATTCACGTTGATATTCAGTGTTGTGCTGTGATGTTGCGGATTTGTCGTGATGGATAGCTTGTGTGCAATGTTAGTACAGTTTAGTTTTATTTGTACATTTGATATCGCGAGGCGAGCATCCGACATGTGGACTGTCGTCACTGCCTGTTTGTATATTATTCTTTTAGGGCACGACCGAGTTGAGGTCGATGTCACCGTTGTACATATTTTCTTTTCTGTACTAGGATTACCCTGCGGTGGAGTGCACGAATAGCCGGGTTCTAAAGGGCAACGGGCCCGCATCTCATGGCTTTGAGACGGAGGGGGCTTCACTCTAGAATTGGCGGGCTATTCGCCGCACTCGTAGGAGGTACAGGTTGACCCAAGAAGGGGTGCTCAAGTTACCGGATTCCGTGAAGTGATGGGTGGCCCATTCACTTTGCTGAAGGGGGCTGTCTCGTTTCTGGTTTTGGCGGGTAACTTTCCGCACCCATAGGGGTCTCGGTTTTCATTGCACAGGCTATCCACATGACCAGGGGAACGTCGGGTTTCACTTGCGGCTCAATGAAACCCGGAGCTCCTAGATTATCTGTATTGTTCTGTGATGCTTATTACTTTTCCGTGATGTTGCATTTATCACGCCTGGAGCGATTATTATATAGTGCTATATATATACTAGTAGATGTTGTATATGTTTTACACCCGTGCTAGTCCAGTCCCCGCTCTGTCGTTAGTTAAGTAACCTAACGGGTGATGACGGGACCCAGTGGCGAATGCGGATGGCATATACGTACATCATATTTTTGTTCTTTATTGGTGTGATTAATTGATGGGACTGCGTTGATTCGTATCAATGCAAAGAAAACAAACCTAATCGATGTTGTTGGAACAATTTTCAAAAAGCTGTTATTACAAGGACGTTCTCTTTTGTTTTGCACAATGGTATTCGGTTATGAATATCCTACACCTCATTCGATGAGGCAAGGGTCGAGATTCCTTCATCGGGAGTGACCCCTTGGGCAGAAGTTTGCGTCAGGGTAATAACTTCACTATAGTCGATTACTTTTTACTTTGCATCGTGGTATTCAGTTGGAATATCTTGCACCTCATTCTACGGGGAAAGAGCCGAGATCCCTTCACCGGGAGTGACATCTTTAGCAAAGGTTTTCACCACTATATATTTGTAAAAGCTATCCGGTTCCTTCAACGATATCAAGTTCATTACGTTAATGGTTTTTCGCCAAAAACCATTCGTAGCCCTCCGTCATTTCAAACGGGTAGCACTTAGTATTCATGCTATGTTTGTCGGCCTTCGTCAAGGCATAGTGTATGGTAGCTGCTTGTTACCTTTCTATTGCATAGATAGATACGTTGGTTTGGGACAGTCGTATAGCCTTGTTGGCCCTAGTCAAGGGCTTGTACGGGTGGGTTCAAATTAACCTAGACAATGACGGGTAGAACTTGACATGTGACTTATGATTTGTTGGTCTTAGTCAAGGTCATAAGAGCATGGGGTAAAAATCACATCAGGAGTTTCAAACATACAGAAAACTTGCCAGGTATGCGCATACCTTCTGGAGTGTGATAACGTGAGTGGCTTCCATCACGTTATCATGCGATGATAGTTGGATCCCGATTCCTACTGATGAGTTGGTTTACTCCTCAGGTGATTTTAGATGATCCCGACTAATTCTTCTTTTAGGTTTGGAAGAGAATTTGAGGATACAGTGGGAGGCTTCCTGATTAGATAAATTGATAACCATTCTGATCTAGGTTAGAGTGCACGCAGAGTGTTTCTTTTCTCTCTCTCTTTGGAAGTGACCATGGCCCGACCCTAGACTATGACTCAGTGACCAAATTAACTGAACCTTCTTAAAACACTGGCATTTGGATTATCAGAGTTGTATACATCGTTGCCACTCCTTCTTTTACCCTTTGCATTTCTCCAGAACACTCCGTATTACTACGAACATCCACTTCCATT
Source organism: Agapanthus africanus (assembly GCA_030015575.1). Taxonomy (NCBI): domain Eukaryota; kingdom Viridiplantae; phylum Streptophyta; class Magnoliopsida; order Asparagales; family Amaryllidaceae; genus Agapanthus; species Agapanthus africanus. The sequence continues at coordinate 80,663 of JASDDO010000156.1, read as the reverse complement.
GGATAATTCCATCGTATAGTTATATACGAACTCGAAGGAACTTGTTCCAGATTCGAGGATGGATTCTGGTTCTGGAGAGATTGAATAGGTTTTATTCAGTTGTCTTTTATCATCACCTTCTCTCAGGTTGTGAGGTGTCCTAGGATTAGGAGAGGGTACACCTATTGTGCTTATTGGATAGTCTTCTTCCAAACCATAGGTAGGTGCCGAAAGGTAGGGAATGAAGAAAACCAATTAGCCTAAGTATGGTGTACAGAAGGTAATAAGTAAAGATAAATAAAGGGATTAGAAAGAGGGCAAAGTAAATTGCGACTGATATCATTCACGACCAAACCGAGTATCTCATCGCCACTCTTACTTCACCTTTGTATTTCTCCAGAACACCCCGTATCACTACGAAGATCCACAGTTATTGGATAATCCATCGTATGGTTATATACGAACTCGAAGGAACTTGTTCCAGTTCGGGGATGGATTCTGGTTCAGGAGAAATAGGAATAAGGTTTATTCAGTTGTCTTTTATCTTTATCTTCTCTCAGGTTGCGAGTACTCCTATGATTATGAGAGTACACCTGTTATGCTTATTGGATAGTCTTCTTCTAAACCATAGGATGGTGTCGAACGGTAGGGAAGGAAGAAAACTATTTAGCCTAAAGGTGGTGTACATAAGGTAATGACTAAAGACATATAACGGGATTTGGAGATATGGCAAAAGAAATATACGGTTGCAGTCGTGAATCTGATAATGGAAGAGGCATTACTAGGAATACCCGGATACCCCTTCAAAACATTTACATGTTTCAGTTTCACTGTGTATTGTTAATTGAAAACTGATTTCCCAATTAGATCCTTACTCCAGGATATGTATTTACCAGGTTCGATTCTCACATCTGCATGGTTTTACAGATGATGAGTGGGAGTAAGTTATTGGGAATTAGGTAATCATCCTCATTATATTGGGATTCATTGTAATTGGTGATATTTGAGGAAATCACCTGGGTTTTTGCCGGATGGCAAATATTTGGATTTGAATATCCGTTGTTATGCACCAATTTCAAATTGATATATCTGTACGTTTATTTTATAAAGTGAGATAACTTTTTGAAATTATGTCCATGACATTTACCTATATCAGTTGATGGTTAGATAAGGAGCATTAAATATCGGTGTAATTCTTCTTAACCATAAGTACAGTTTTCAACCTATGACGCACAGGGTTTGAGTTATTGAACTCAGAGGACTTATACAAAGTATTGTATGTTGTCCAGTGTCCATTTGGACAGAGGGGTTGGTCCTCGTACTATATTCTGTTTACTTGTGAATTCTCTAGTTTTTTGACATATGTTTCGTAGAAACACAAGGTCCAAGTTTTGAGAAGTAATAGGTATAAGATAAAGTAGAGAACCATGCGTTGCAAGTATCAGGATTCTTCAAGGTGATCGAAGATGTAGATACTTGTATTAGGTATACAGCTAATAGTAATGGTTTTGGGAACTTGCTTCTCTTTCAGGTTACTCATATCTGGATGCATTCCTAAGTTGAGTAATGATGATCGGCCTCTCTCCATTTTGTTGACATGCACTGGAGACAGCTGCATGATTTGAATCTGGTTCCAATTAAATCAGTGTTGTCTGTTTCTATGTTATAGAATGGCTCATATCTTAATGATGTTAAGGTATATGGAGTTGTCCGGCTTATGCTTAAAACCATACTCTGGATAACTCAAGGCATGTTTCAGTAATGGCTGTTTGTGGGTTAACCCGGGCTATGACGAAGGTTAACTTTCTACCATCTGGAAGATCAATAGAGATATTGTTCTTGACTCGCCACAGTTTTAGCAAAATGGACTTTTCAGAAAACAGTAGTGGGAGTATGGTAGAACTGGAAGTGATTCCAGAACTACAGACGATTACTGAAAATTTAATAGGACATAAAGATTCGATCAGGTTTTGACATTCCATTAGCCACTCCGCAGATATGGTGGGTAACTTCAGGCACCCGGGAGGTACTCCGGTATCCTCAAGGACGGTGATAGGGAGGTTCTTATTTACCCAAACTTTCCATTACTGATGTTCCAGACTATGAGACCCGGCAGGAGGATGAGTATAGCGTCGTTCTGAACTAGCTTTAGAAGTGCACGTGTATATGACTCTGCTAGAGGGTTGTTGTAGTCAGTGGGAGCAGCGGAAACATAGTAGTCAAGTAACTTGTGTTTATTTATAGACTAAAGTAGATATGGCGGAGATAGATCGTCTAATTTTGATGTGACAGTCATAGGCTTTGACTTCATCAGAATAGAAGATGGATCTGTTAAGAAAGTAGTAGGGTGTGATGTCCTGGTATTTGGATGACATACACATAGTAGGAAGTGAAATTCCTATACTATGATCGATTATATTGTGGTTGTCACACAGTGGTTTCTCCACATAGGATTTGGATATTATATCAGGCATTCTGGTTACTAGATCTATGGTTTTAGATCTAGATTTGGGTAATGTCCTAATCTGGGTACTTGGACAGCATTCTAAAGATGTTTTAGAATGGACGACTCCTGGCATTGTAGTGTACCTGCAGGTGATGGAGTCACCCTCTCTAAAGGTGTCTTATAGACTAAAGGGGAGAGGGATGTGCATGATTGGCATATCACTTGCTTAGGCAATTGAGTCAATCATGAGATGTCAAGTACCACACCAGATGTTATTTTTGCACTAGATGCAATAAGTTTATATTAATCCAATCCTGGAGAAACGTTCGGAAGCAGCTTATGAGCATAAGTGGATGTTCTAGGGATATGATAATGGCGGCCTCCCTCGGGAGACAGTTATCATTCCAGGATTCCAAGGTGACTTGGATGACAGAGTGACTGTCAGAGTTATAGTTTTCCCTCTGACGAGGGTAGTTTAGACAGCTGGTCCAAGCGGATACTGAGGGAGGCATGGCGTAGGATACTGATTAAATTCAGTTGACGATACAGTCTAAGAAGTTTTCTGGATTTGGAGTTCATTTATGAACTGGATCCCATCAGATATCCAGACATATTCTAAGACAGGTATAACTCATTTCGGGAGATGGCTTTCTCCGCGAACATGAGATAAAGAGAGACATAGAAAGAAACATCAGGGCGGATCCACTCACTGAGGCTATTTCTCGAACGCAATAGTTTCACAAACGAGCTTTGTGAAACTGATCAGTAGGGAAGTTGGGTGTTCGGTATCATATGGGCTGTGAGTATGCGACATCGCAATAATTAGCCTTAAGTGCAAGTGGGAGATTGTTGGATATAGTGCCCTCAAAGTCAATTATTGGATCGATGGCACGTGATTGCAATGATTGAGGGAGGACCTATGCCGGTAGGACAGTCTTACTCGAGATGATAGTATGTTATCTGGTTTGTCTTTATCATCGTGTACATGCTTTAGGTGACATTACAGATCACTATTACACGTTGATAGAGCCCCTTAGGATTCTTGCTTGACTACCAGCAGTATGATGGAGATCATATACGTGAGAGTTGGGTAGTCTATAAGCACATCCTTAAAGTGTTCCTAGTCATGGGAGTTTCGAGACTGGGCATCGATACTCCATTAGTAGACTAGTGTATACAGTCGAGACCCCGACGAGGGGCGGTGGCCGGTCTCACAAGCCAATGGTGTCAGTTGGTTCACCTAAGATGTATACAGGTGCTCATTGGGTTATGAGTATACCGGACTGACTCGACGGGAACATGCTAGTTGGTATTATACCTACCGTCAGATAGCAGTTCCCTGGTGACATGTGTACAGGTTAGTCTATCGACCCGAGATCGTCATTTGTCTCGTGTGAGTTCCCACTGTGCTTTGATTACTACCCTACCACGGCTCAAAGGAGTCGTGCAAACAGGTTTTAATTGGGTACAGTCCCGAGCCACATGGAGGCAGTGAGCGGATCGGCAGGGGATTCGTCTCTCCCGGTATTGGGGGTGAGATCGCGCTGTGTTTAGGAGAGCCATTACACGAAGTCCTTGGCCAAGGAAAGTGAGATTTACTGGTAGGTATTCCAGTAGTATCTCAGGGTGTTCTGGGCTACACTCTGACACGACTTATACCGCTATTAGGGGTCTGACGTTTACCAACCCCTAGGCCCGATATGCGATACTCATAGACGAACGGACCGGACTGTACGAATATTGTCACTGACAGGCTCAGTAGGGTTTCAGGATGAGTTCGCTCATCGGCCTCCCTTTTGGTCAATACCTGGGCGGCCGTTACGTACAACTAGTACCTCTGACGTGCTTGTGGTTAAACCTACTGCCGGCGTATTGATGAGTCTTTAGAGTCCTCCACAGAAAGTTTCCCAAGTTCGGGCGAAACGTTGCAGAGGTCGTATGGTTTTATGGCAGGGTTCGATCATATATGTGCACTTGTGCATGGATCATGATCGGACAGATCATACTAGTGGGCTTTGGTTTAAGCCAGATCCAAGTATTAGATTTGTTGGATTATTTTAGTCTCGTTGTATTCGCATTCAGTCGGAATGCGGATACAGGTATGTATATACAGACGAGGGGTATTCTTGTGATCCATCACGAGTTTACTTTAGAAGATGTCATTCTATTTATTGTTATAAACATTTGGATTAATGTTTATTAAGTGGAAATTGTGAGTGCAAGTTTTGTCCTTAAGCATTGATTATGGCATGTGCTTGTTTGGTGACTCATGGTGTTATTTTTTGTGCCATGTCCATTTTCATGATTGATTATTGTGTGGAATTGATGGGTGAAGAGAGAGAGGGCAACCACTAAGGGTAAGGGTTGGCTCTTCATTTTGTATGATGAGCTCTCACATTTTTCATCCCACACAATAAGCAATCTCTTCCTCCTCTTCACTAGTTTTCCTCTTGTGCTCACAACTTCCATCAATGGCTTCTTCTTCAACCTCCATCCATACAATGGATGTCTTGAGACAAAATGATCACACACATTCTCTACTTCACCTTGGACATGTCGGCTAGCAAACTTCATGTCCGAGTTGCTTCGGTTTGAAGCGGGAGCCCGTAAAAAGATTCCTTGACGTGGTACCACTTCGACGAGGAGATCGGAGATCGAGCGAGATCGAAGAAGCCGTGAGGAGTATAGGATGGTGGCTAAAGACCGAAGGACACGGATCGATCGGTATAGCCATTCTAACGTCTTTGTAGTTAGCTAGTTTAGAGTTAATGGTACGATCCAGGTAAAAGCCTATGTTAGCGCCAGTTTTATAAAAAGTTTTTGTTTCGCGTTTGGCCTCGGATTGACGGCCGGGGCGCTACCGTAGACTTACACATACAACCGACTAATATCAAATGTATCAACTTATCGAATCAACACTTGATTCGACAACCCGGTTATATCACATATAACCGACCGATATCACTGTTAGTTGTATGTATACCCTAGAGGCCATTATTGTACATGAGATTTATATTATAGTGGATGTCGGGACATATATAGGGAAGACTTTCTTGCTCGACATGATAGTACGTTATCTGGTTGCTCTTTATCTTAACATGTACACTTACTGTCTCTCTGTTACATGCCGATAAAGCCCTTAGGATGTGTACTTGACTACCAGAATTATGATGCAGATAATACTAGTGGGGCCTGGGCAGTCTATGAGTTCATCCTTCAATTGTTCCTAGTCGAGAGAATATCGAGACAGGGCATCGATATTCCAGAGTAGACTAGCGTATATCTTCTCGACCCATGTGATGGGCGATGGATGATCCCATATCCATTGGTGTTTGACATCAGAGATGGTATACGGGTGCTCAGTGGAGACTGGGTACACTGAACGGACTCGCCGAAAACTCCTAGATGGTATTATACCTCATGTTAGATAGAAGTTCTCTGGTGACATTGGTACAAGTTAGTCTGTTGACCCGATATCGTCATAGAGTCTTGTGTGTCTCCCATTGTGCTATGATTTCCACCCTACCACGGCTCTACTGAGTCGTGCAAACATGTGGTTTTTTGGTACAGTCCCGAGTCACATGGAGGCAATGAGCGATAGGAGGGGATTTCGTCTCTCCCGGTATTGGAGGTTGATGTTGCGCTATGCTCGATTTGGCCATAACTGGAAATCCCTGGTCACGGTATGTGAGATTTACTGGTAAGTGGTATCAGTAGTTTCTCGACCCGTTATAGACCTTGCATCGGCATGACTTATCAAGCTATTGGGGGTTTGACGTTTACCACCCTTAGGCGAGATATGTGACATATCAGACGAAAAGACCGGATTATACGGTAGTGTTACTGATTGGATTCGCGGGAGTATGAGCATGCTTGCTTGTTGATCTTCTGATCACTCAATACCCGGATGGCCGTTACGTTTCGCAAACCGCTTGCGGCTTATGAGTGTTTGATATGATCATCACCTACTGCCGGCGTATTGACGAGTCTTTAGAGTCCTCCACAGAGGTTTCCTGGTTCATGCGAAACGGAGTAGGAGCACATATGTGATATGTGCGGGACCGAGATTAATGCGCGTATGTGATATCACATTCTATTCTCACGATATGTGATATCGGTCGGTTATATGTGATATAGCCGGGTTATCGAATCAAGTGTTGATTCGATAGGATGTTACATTTTATATTAATCGGTTGTATGTGATATAGCCGGATTATTAAATCAAGTGTTGATTTAATTATTTAATGTATAATTATATATGTGATATATTTATTTACATCAACTAATATTAGCTCACTTAAATATTTCTTTTTCTCACTAGTGTACACTTAGTATATATGTGATATATATTAATGTACATTATTTTGTGTCATGCTAGATACCACATGATACATGGGTGTATGAGACTCACACCATGCAAATAATGATGAAGGGTTTTTATTTATTTAAAGTAAATCAAAATTGGTTGGAAATTGTCACATGGTTGAAGCTTGCAGAAGCTTGTGGAACCATTGACCAAGTCCGCTATTTTTGTTTTATTTGAAGATATTTATTAACCCAACCATTATTGTTTAGCCATGGTTTATTCTCTACATGAGTTAGTGTATGACACTAACTCACCCATGGTTACTATTCTCACCTCATGAGTTCATTTTCTCTCATCTTCATACTTCATCTTCTTCTTCATTGAGAAACCTTGCTAGCTTTTCTCAAGGTGAGAAAATATTGTGAGAAAATTAAATCTAAAGTGAGCCAATTTCCTACTTCATCATCCTCTACTATTAGCCATTTAGTTTAGGGTGTTTGCTTTACTAATTTCACCATTAGTGAAGAGATAGCATGAGCTTGAGTCTCCTCGACGTAGATCATTTTCGGCCTCGAAGACACTGAGCAAGCTTGTTCATTTCTTCATATGGATCCTTACTAGAGTTCGGGTGTTCACTACTTGGAGCGAAGAGGCTACTACACGGAGCTTTAAAAGTGAAGGACCGGTCTACAAAGGTTGTATTCCTCATTCACTTCGTTGTAATGTTTGATTACATGTTAGTTTTGTCTAATTACTCTAGTTAGATCCTAGATTAGGGTTTTTTAGCACTCTTGAAATCTTTGAAATTGGCATGTTTGATGCTTTGAAAACCCAGTAGGATGCTAAGGATTCCCAACAGTGGTATCAGAGCCGGGCTAGAGTATTAGACGAAGTTTGTTAGATTACGAAACCGAAACTACTCCGAAACTTGAAATATCGAAATCTAGTTTCTGTCGTTTTTTAAATGACCCTTAAAATTTTTTTAAGCAACTGCAGAATGTTGTATGAGATATGACTTGAACACAGATGAAATTTGAGACCATTTCGTCGGATTTTGGCCGGCCAGACATCCCCAAAAACCGGTGAGCTCGGCCAAGTTAGGGATTTTTGGCCTCAAAATTTTCCTGTGTTCCAAGCTCTGGGGTTTGGTGTTTCAGGTGTTACTTGTTTTTCCTAAGATTTCATGTGATGCAGTCTTACTGTATAGGCAACTCAGAGTGTTTCATATTCGTAGTTTAACATTGGTTTCGGGTTTTCACATGTTATCTAGGTGAAGTTAAAAATTCCGAACGAATGTCAAAACCCCATTTTTCCAAGTTTAAGATATTCGGAAAATCATGCAAGCGATTCTGTGGACCCACTAGAAGAATGAAACCCTAATATAATGACCATGGAACCGCTTTCGAACCTTAGGGTTTGCGGCAGTTCCACGGTGCCATTAATGAGGCTTGGGTTTGCCTTTCTACGATTGGTCCATAGGTGCTGTGGCATGATTCTGGGTATTTATAAACTGTGCTCAAGTGTTGAGCTCTCGGAGAATTGCGGGACTTTGATTAATCGATCGAAAAGTTTAACGTCGTCTGGATATTTGTGATGGGATACAATACTTGGAATCCACAATATTTGAATTTTATAAATCTAGCAATTTAGTTTCATTTGATCGGTTGCCACGGGATTTTGACGTGATCAAAAGTCCGTTGCAATCACGTAGCATACGCGGATACTCGCCGGGTAACCTTACTAGATAACCATGCCCCATAGCCCCGACCAAGTGATTGTAGGAGAACTTCGTTGCCAAAAGCATCCGTCCGGGTGCTCGCGGCCGCGGTGTTCCGCCTAAGTGCACTTCGTCGACGGCATCGGGGGTACATCCGTCTACTAAAGTTTCCGTCGAGCATTCGATCAGAATGTCGGGAATCTTGTTGAATTGCCTGACTTGTTATTGAAAAGTGTTTTCAATATCGAGACTAAAATGCGGAGTTTATAATTGTTAGGCATGCGATGTCTAAGGAATTCATATTGTTAGGCATGAAATTCGGAATATGCGATATTTCGGGTTTTTGATATCTAAGGTGGTTGCGGATTCCAATTGTTGTAGTTTTCACTTTTTTTTCTGCGACCGTAAGTGTAATGTGTGGTGTATTGCCGGTTTCGTTGCTATACGTCAATGACAATTAGGATACGCATATTTACTTACGTTGATGACATGTGATGTTATGTGTTGCTGTGATATGTTATATTGGATCGTCGTGTTTGAATAGGCGGGGTTCTTTTTATGTGAGATGAGAGTTTTTCATTTTCATTCATATAAAAACTTCTATGTAATATTCTTTTATTGGGGCACTTCCGGGTTGAGGAAGATGTCACCGTTGATGTATATTATTTACTTTTCCGCATTAGGATAGAGCTAAGGAGGGGAGCATAAGTAACCGGGTTCTAGAGTCCAGTGGGAGGCCATCTCGAGGAGTCGAGTCCGGGCTTCCTAACTCTAGAATTGGTAGGGTTGCTTGCCGCTCTCGTAGGGGTCTTGGGATGTGGGGTTGGCTATTCACTAACAATTTATGGACTGGTCGTGGCATTAACGCTTATCACGACCGTGAAATCTGTGTTTTATACAGGCTTACATTAAAATCCGGAAATCCTAGTATATCCAATATTTCATATGTTTGTCTTCTACTGCTGATATTTTATGATGTGACCATTTAATATTTTGAGATAAATACTATATATAATATATATGATATATTATAGACGTTGCTTATGTTTTTCACCCGCGCTAGCCCTGCCCCACTCTGTCGTTAGTTACCTAACCTAACGGTACATGACAGGACTTCGTGGTGAATGCGGATGGCATAAGTGTACATTGTATTTATCTGTAATGTTTAGGTAACTTAAATGATGGGACATTCATTAATAAAATTAATGAAGGAAAATAAACCTAAAGATGTTGTGGAATCGAATTTTCAAAAATACATAGCTCTAGTCGTTGCTTTGCATAGCGGTATTCCTTATAAAATATCCTGCACCTTATTCGATGAGGAAAGAGCCGAGATCCCTTCACTGGGAGTGACCTCTCTAGCGAAACTAGCAAAAACCTCAAAAACACTCCATTTTAAATCATTTGATTCTGCATCGAGATCAAGTTCAAAGCGTTAAATGTTTTCTTAAAAACCATCCGCAACCCTCCATCATTTTAGGAAGTAGAGTACTTAGTATTCGTGCTGTGTTTGTTGACCATAGTTAAGGCATAGTGTACGGTTGCTAAGTGATGTCTTCCTACACATCATATGATGCGATTGGTTAGGACATTCATGTGACTTTGTTGACCATAATTAAGGGTCATGTGGGTAGGTCTAATTAATCAAGAAATGACGGGTAGAACTTGACTAGTGCTTGTGATTTGTTAACCATAGTTAAGGTCATGAGCCACTAGGGGTAAAAACCATTATCGGGAGTTTCAAGTGTTGAAATTTGCAATGAGATTGCATACCTTCTATGAGATAGTTGGATCCTGATACCCACTGCGAGTAATAGTTACTCCTGGGAGAGTTTTGCACTTTACAATTAGCCGATCAAGTAGGTGTCTAGAAAGGTGTCAACGGGGTTACGCCCCTGGGAAAACGGGGTTTATTTTAATTAGGTCCGTGCGAAAGCACGGGGAACCTCTCTCAAAGTATTGGCACTGGCCTGGCTGAAAGATTGGCGAACTTATAGGGTGTAATTAATCCCGGCTAGTCTTTCCATTTAAGGTTTGAAGGAAGATTTGATAAAAACAGTGGGAGCCATCCTGATTAGATAAAATATATAACCAATCTAATCTTGCAAGAGCGCACGCAGAGTGTTTTCTTCTCTCTCTCTCCAGGTAGCGACCATGTCACGCCTTAATCAAGATAGTAATATGGATGTATTGACCGAACCCGCTTGTTATACTGAGCTGGAGAACGTTGGTCCCGCTCAAACTTATAATTGTTATAAGACCGAGCCGGTAATAGGGGAATACCGGGATTCCCATGCCACCCAACGAAGAAAGTGCATATTGATGCATCTTCTTCCGGTGTGTTCGTTACAGAGAACTATTTCTCAGTATCCTCTACGTCCTGTGTATTTGATACCGGATCAAGATCCCGCATATGTAATCTATTACATGGGCTACGGATAGATATAGAACTGAGAATAGGTTGATATGTCTCTAAGTATAGAGAATGGTGCAATTGTTGCAGCCAAATCAGTTGGCAAATATCACCTTGTATTACCAAATACATTGATTCTGAACGAATGTTATTAGATACCGAACCTGATATACAACATTATATGAGTCTCTTCATTAAGTAAAGAAAGATATAATTTTGTATTGTTGGATAATGTTTTGAACATTTCCTATATCAAGAGTTGATCAGTTCAGGCACGTTATCTAATAGCATATACGTTCTAAATCAAACCACAGTTCTTAACGTACAGAACACACACAAGAGGAAGAGTTCGGAAATGAATAAATCCTATTTATGACATTGTAGACTAGGTCATATCAATGCATCCCGACTAGCTAAGTTACATTAAGATGCATATTTGAATCAGTTTGAATTACATCTTGTGAAACTTGCCGGTCATGTCACAAAGATAAGATGACCATAGCTCTGTTTACTTGAAACAGAAAAAGGGTTAGTGAACTCTTGGGACTGATACATGATGATATATGTGGTCCCCTGTCTACACATGCCAGGACTGGTTCTTTGTACTTCATTATATTCACTGATGATCTCTCAGGATTCGAAAATGTGTTCCTGTTGAAACACAAGCCTGAAACTTTTGAGAAATTCAATGAATATAAATCCGAAGTAGAGAACCAAAACGGGTATAAGTATTATGTCCTTTGATGGGATCAGGGATTGTTAGTGTTTATGCCCTAAAGGCCATTACTGTATCATACTAGTTTGTATATTACTTAATGGAAGCTTGGGATATTCACAGTTGTATTGACAGTCTTGCTAAAAATGGTAGTATGCTACTTGGTTTGTGTCTACTTTAATAAGTGCATATATTTCTTTTAACGTATCGCTTATACATATTAGTAAAGCCCTTAGGATCTTTTCTTGATTACCAGCGTTGTGATGGCAGTCACACTAGTGGGGGCTGGGTAGTCTATAAGCAACATACTATACAGGTCCCTGGTCGTAGGATTATCGAGATAGGGCATCGATACTGCGGAGTAGACTGGTGTATACGCTTCTCATCCCAGCATCGGGAGATGGTCTGTCCCACAGCCATCAGTACGTCGTACTGGAGATAGTATGTAGGTGCTCGTTAGGTTACGGGTACACCGAACAGGACTCGCCGGGAACTGCAGGTTGGATATATACCCATCGTCAGATAGCAGTTCCCAGGTGACATGAGTACAGCTTAGTCCGTCGACTTGACAATGCTACTTCGCCTCGGGTGTGTTCCCACTGTACTTAGATTACTACCCTACCACGGCTCAAAGGAGTCGTGCAAACAGGTAGTAGTTGGGTGCAGTACCGAAGCACTTGGAGGCAGTGGCGGTTAGACAGGATTCGTCTCTCCCGGTATTGGGGGTTGATATCACGCTGTGTATGGAGAGCCATTACGCAAAGTCCCTGGCCAGGGCAAGCGAGATTTACTGGTAGCTTCCAGTAGTTTCTCAAGGTGTAATGGGCTTCACTCCGACACGACTTATACCGCTATTAGACGTTTACCGCCCCCCTAGGCCCGATATGCGATAGTCCTAGACGAACAGACCGGACTGTACGGAGATTGTCACATCAGGCTCAGTAGGAGTTCGGATGGGTTTCCTCATCGTCCTTCTTATCGACATCTACCTGGGGACCGTTACGTACAGCTAGTACCGCTTGCGGCCTGTGGTTAAACCCACTGCCAGCGTAGTGTCGAGTCTTTAGAGTCCCACACAGAGAGTTTCCCTGCACCGGGCAAAAGGTGTAGATGCCGTATGGTTTTACGGCAGGGCCGCGATCATTTACGTACACTTGTGCACGTATTATGATCGGGCAGATAATACTAGCGGACTTTGGTTTAAGCCAGATTCTAGTATTATACAGATGGATTTATTCAGTCAAAGATTATCCGTGTTTTTAAGAAATACGGATGGGAGGGGCAGTCTCGTAATTTGTCGGGAAGCTTCTAGAAGAAGATGACTCATTTGTTTTTATTTCTTTTTAGGATTTAAATAAATGAGGTGGAGAGATGAGGTGTAGGTTTTCATTAAATGGATAATGACTCATGAGATGATTCATCTCAAATGAATTAAATGAAGCATGCAAGATATTATGATAGATATTTGGTATGATATTTTGATGCTTCATATTATTCTAAGATAAGACATTATTCATTTCATTATCACAAAAGCTTTCTCTCTCCTCACTTCTTCATCTTCTTCCTCAAACCCTAAAAGCTCTCATGAGTTGAGAATCCTAGGGTTTAAGTGACTAAGTAATCCATCTAATTACTCTACACCCTCTAGGACTTCTAGATTAGCGATCTAGAAGCCGTAGTTATCTCAGATTCGAGATAGAAGCTCGGACTATAGACTCTCGGGTGGATCGTCTTTGACTCGAGGAGGCCGTTGAGGTGCCGACGTTCCATAGAGCCTACGAGGCGTGGAGGATAGCGATGAAGACTCGAAGGACAAGTAACGTGAGGTATAACTTCGAATCAGAGTAGTTAAACCTTTCATAGTTTGCTAGTAATGGTTTAGACACGATCCGTGTGCTCAAGTCTGTGTTACGAAGCTTTGATAATTGTTTTTCATATATTCCGCCTCCCCACAAGCTCGTGGGGTGCATGACATGGACTTACAGTGGTATCAAAGCCTACTAAGCCTTTACTAGCTTGTTAGCAACTAATTAGAACTTCGATCGTCGGAAAAACGCGAAAACATAACCCCGGACCCCTCAAGTTTCTGTCAATTTTAAACGTGTCGAAAAAATTATTTGATAGATATGAAAATTCACAGCAGGGAATTCTAAGAATACTGGGGAAATACGAGGAGGTAACTCGATTGGACTGCCGCGGAAGCGCAGCGGATTAGTGTAATCCGCCGCGGATCCGCGGCCGAGTCAACTCAGAGTTGACTCGGATTTACACAGTAATTCTTGAATTTGGGTGTTTTGTTTTCCTGTATATTTTGTTTCTGCCCAGGTTACTTCAGTGCTGGCTTGCATTTGGGGTAGAGACGGAAAAAGGTTGTCGATCGATATTATAAGTTATTTGCTAATCGGATTTTATCTGTAATGTTTAATGTGTTCGTAAACCTCCCCTAATTGCTAGTATGTTGGTTAGTAGGGGGTTGCACATCTCTGTAATGGTTTTTACTGGTTTGTGTATATTAACTTTATTGGATCGTTGTGATGATTAGCCGGGGTTTGAGATGAGATTTTATATTCATTCATTCGATGTAAATTGTAATATGATGTAATATTCTTTTGCGGGGCACATCCGGGCTGAGGTTGTAGCCACCGTTGTATTATTTCTTTTACTGTTTTATGCTCCTAGGATAGACCCAAGATGGGGTGCACAAACTACCGGGTACTTTGAAGTGTTTAGTGGCCTACTCACGTTGCTGAGGGAGACCGCTTCACTTCGGGTACTTGGCGGGTAGTTTGCCGTACCCATAGGGGTCTAGGATGGGGTAATGGCTATTCATCACAACTGTGTAATCCGTCTTTCGTTGCAGGCTCAAAGGAAACGTGGATTGCTTGTATATCCAATAATGTTCATCTGTGATCTGGAATGCCTATTATTGCGTCTGACGAATGTACAATATTTATATATGATAGCTATTAGACGTTACTTATGTTTTACACCCGCGCTAGCCCAGCCCCCGCTCTGTCGTTAGTTAAGTAACCTAACGGATGAATGACGGGACCCAGTAGCGAATGCGGATGGCATAAGAGGACGTTGTATTTTCGTTGTTTTCTGCAATGATAGGTTAATTGATGGGACGCATTATATTAATGCAAAGAAAATAAATCAAAGTTGAATCGTTGGAACAAATTTAAAAGAAACCACTCGGTTATTTTAAAAGAGCAGAATTTTTAAATTGCGGAGCTTTAACCACTCCTTTTAAAAAGCTATCAGGTTCCTTCGATTATATCAAGTTCACTACGTTCACGGTTTCGCCAAAACCAGTCGTAGCCCTCCGTCATTTCTTATGTATGGTCAGTAGTATTCAAGCTATATTTGTTGGCCTTCATCAAGGCATAGTGTTTGGTAGCTGCCGGGGTATTCATTTGTTGCATAGATAGATGAGTTGGTTTGGGACAGTCGTATTACCTTGTTGGCCTTCGTCAAGGGTATGTGTTAGTTATATGTATGCCCTAGAGGCTATTACTGTACATATGATGTATATTGTAGTGGATGCTTGGACATATATAGGGAGGATTTTCTTGCTCGACCTGATAGTATGCTATCTGGTTGTACTTTATCTTAACATGTACTCTGATTGTCTCTATATTACATGTTGATAAAGCCCTTAGGATATGTACTCGACTACTGGGACTATGATGAGATCATACTAGTGGGGCCACGGTAGTCGACGAGTACATCCTATAACGGTTCCTAGTCGAGGGTGTATCGAGACAGGGCATCGATGCACCAGAGTAGACTAGCGTATACGCATCTTGACCCATATGATGGGCGATGGATGATCCCATATCCATCGGTGTTTGACATCAAGGATGGTGTACGGGTGCTCAGTGGAGACTGGGTACACTGGACGGACTCGCCGAGAACTCCCAGATGTTATTATACCTCACGTCAGATGGCAGTTCTCCGGTGACACTGGTACAGAGTAGTCTGTTGACCCGAGATCGTCATAGAGTCTTGTGTGATTCCCACTGTGCTTTGATTTCCATCATACCACGTCCAAGAGGGCATGCAAAAAAGTGGCTTTTGGGTACAGTCCCAAATCACATGGAGGCAATGAGCGATAGGAGGGGATTCGTCTCTCCCGGTATAGAGAGTTGATGTTGTGCAGTGTTCGATTGGCTATAACCGGAAATCCCTGGCCAGGGTTGCTGAGATTTACTGGTAAGTGTTATCAGTAGTTTCTCGAACTGTTATAGACCTCATATCGACACGGCTTATCGAGCTACTGGGGTCTGACGTTTACCACCCCTAGGCGAGATATGCAACATATCAGACGACGAGACCGGACTGTACGGGAGTGTTACTGTTTGGATTCACAGGAGAATGTACAGGCTTGCTTGTTGATCTTCTGAGCGCTCAATACCCGGGTAGCTGTTACGTTTAGCTGACCGCTTGCAGCTTGTGGGTGTTTGATATGATCATCACCTACTGCCGGCGTATTGACGATTCTTTAGAGTCCTACACAGAGGTTTCTTGGCTCAGGCAAAACGGAGTAGGGGCACATATGTGATATGTGCGGGACCGAGGATAATACGATATGAGATACCGTATTCTATTCTCGCGATATTTGATATCAGCCGGGTCATCGGATCAAGTGTTGATTCGATGAATCGGTACGGATAAATATTAGTCGGTTATATGCGATATAGCCGGATTGTCGGATCAAGTGTTGATTCGATAATTTAATGTATAATAATATATATGATATATTAAATTACATTAACTAATATTAGCTCACTAAAAGATTCTTTTTCTCACTCGGGTAATACATTGATATATATGCGATATATGTTAATTGTATTATTTTATTTGGTTACAATAAATATTATATATATGTGATATATAATATTGTAACATGATATGATAACTAATGCAACATGTTTAGTAAAGATTAATCAAGATTAGGGTTTGATTTGGGTTAATGACTTCTAGTAGATTCTAGAAGGTTTTCTATTTTGTTTTGGAAAAGATATTTTCAAGTGACTCATTCTTAACTCAACCCAAACCCTAACCCTTGGTTAATTCTCTACATCGGTTAAGTCAACCATGGTTGCATTATTCATCATATTAATCCTTTCACTATTCATCACAAAAGGAATTCTATCATATTGTTCATCTTCTTCCTTCTTCTTCTTTGCTTACAAAGCTTTCTTGTTTTGATATTTGTGATGAATAAATATGAGAAAAAGATAAATAAAGAGATCAAAAATCCTACTTCATCATCCTCATCTTCCCTTGCCATTTAGATGAGGGTGTTCACATCATTTTATGAGTGTTAGCTTGTGTTAACGAAACTTCAAGGTAGATCATCTTTGTATCGAAGATCGGAAGCAAGACTGCATCTTTCTCTTCGTGGAACCTCTCGAGAGTCCGGAGTCCGATGATCGCAGCGAAGGGACCACAACACGGAGCATATGAAGTGAAGGACCGGATCTACAAAGGTTGTAAGCCCTCTCACTTAGTGTTAAAGTGTTTAGCATGTTTGTTTTCGCCTAATCTCTAGTTTAAAGGTCCGTATTTAGGTTGTTCGGCACGGCTAATTTTTCAATCGGGCATGGTTGATGCCTCGTAGACCCTTGTGCGCGTGCCTAGCAACCCTACAGTATGTACGGGTGGGTTCAAATTAACAAGATAATGATGGGCAGAACTTAACATATGACTTATGATTTGTTGGCCTTCGTCAAGGTCATAAGAACATGGGGCAAAAATCCACATCGGGAGTTTCTAAAGAAACTGAAACTTGCTAGTGTTACATACCATTTGGAGTTTGATGAATGTTAGTAGGATTCCTTCAGCATTATCACACGATGATATTTGGATCCCGATCCTACTGTGAGTATCCTCTACTCATCAGGAGATTCGTCACTTAACGATCAATGCTATAAACCAAGTAGGTGTCGAGAAAGGTGTCAGCGGGGGTACGCCCCAAGAGAAAAGAGGTTATTTAATTAAGGAACTTCGCGAAAGCGTTGGAAAACCTCCTTCGAAGTACCGACACCGGCCTGGCTGAACGGTTAAGCAAGTATTGTACGGTGAGATCAGTCCTGGCTAATTCTTCTTTTATGGTTTGAGGAAGGATTCGAGAAACAGTGGGTGCCATCCAGTTTAGATAAACTAAAAACCAATCTAAACTTGCAAGAGCATCATGCTAAAGTGTTCCATCTCTCTCTCTCTTTGCAGCAACCTTGTGACCATGACTAGGTTACATCTAGATAACAAAATGACTGAATCTGACTTATATGATTGGCAAAGGTCTGTCCAGATGTCCATTGCCTATGACAAGCTGGACCACCCTATTACTACACTAGCCCCAACTGTCCCAGGTCCAGTTTCCACCGTCGCGGATATGGATATCCGTCAGACAAAGGAAAAGGATAGTGCGAATGCCCAGTGCCTCGTGTTGGCTTCAGTTGATGGTGTATACCAGAAGCAGCACGAGAAGATGGACTTAGTTTCCATCTTTCTCCATAACAAAGATTTATATGGAGAGCAATCTCGTATCGCAAGATATGAGACCTCAAACGAATTATTTCAAGCGAGGTTAGCTTTCGGGTCATCTGTAGGGGACGGCGTCCTTACAATGACTAGCTATATTGATGAGCTCAAGGACCTGGAGACCACGTTGGGAAACAGGTCATGCGCTGACTTATTTCCACAGTCCCTACCCTCTACTTACACCCTGAAAGAAACCAGGGAGACACCCGCTCTGCACAATAGAGGACCTTCTTCTTCTGCATCCAGGGCGAAAGCAAAGGGTGAAAAGAAGAAGACCTCCACAAAGCCGATATACGGTATCAGTGAAGTAAAAGGAAAGGGAAGAGCAAAAGTTTCGGGACTTGGTGCAGGTAAGGAAGGATGTTCCTATTGTTATGGGATTGGGCATTGGCAGAAAGATTGCAAGGCTTTGGAAGCCAGTAGCCAGGATTCGAAGCATGTTGTGGCTTCGGCCTCGAGTGTGTATGTTATTGAGAACTGTTTGTTAATTAACTCTACTTCCTGGGTACTAGATACCAGAGCAGGATCTCATATCTGTAATTCATTACATGCTTTGAGAAACCGTAGAGTTATCAGGGTAGGCGATTTGTCTCTCAGAGTTGCGAACGAAATGAGCGTGGACGCTGAATCCGTGGGAGAATATCGCCTAGGTTTGACAAGTGGGCAGATATTGATTCTACGTAACTGTTTGTATGTACCTAGTTTGACTTGTAATATCATATCAGTATCCTCACTTTCGAGAGAGGGATATGACTTTACATTCGTAAGCGATGTAGTTCGCATCCACCTAAATCAAGTTCTGATTGGGTCCGGTACATTAGATGACGGTATATACGTATTGAATCAAGCTCAGGTTTTCAATGTCCAGAACACACTTAAAAGAAAGTCTCCAGAAATAAATCAGGCTTTCTTATGGCATTGTAGACTAGGTCACATCAATGAAACACGGTTGACGAAGTTACATAGAGAAGGATATTTGAATCCGTTCGAATATCAATCTTATGCTACTTGTGAATCTTGTCTCATGGGAAAGATGACAAAGACTCCGTTTACTGGACACGGAGTAAGAGCGAGCGAGCTCTTGGGACTCGTACACAGTGACGTGTGCGGTCCAATGTCTATACATGCGCGAGGTGGTTATTCCTACTTCATTACTTTTACGGATGATTTCTCTAGGTATGGACATATCTTCTTAATGAAGTATAAATCCGAGGCTTTTGAGAAATTCCAGGAATACAGGAATGAAGTGGAAAACCAAACAAGCAAAAGTATCAAGACACTGAGATCTGATCGAGGTGGTGAATACTTAAGTGTCGAGTTCCTGGGTTACTTAAAAGAGAATGGAATTCTCTCTCAGCTTACTCCTCCATACACACCACAACAAAACGGTGTATCGAAAAGGAGGAATCGAACCCTATTGGATATGGTTTGTTCCATGATGAGTAAGGCTGAGTTACTGCGATCTTTCTGGGGTTATGCACTAGAATCAGCTGCATATCTTTTGAACAAGGTTCCAACCAAGACTGTTCCTACCACACCATATCAGATGTGGAGTGGGAAGAAACCCTATCTTCAGTACCTGAAGACATGGGGATGTCCAGCTTTTGTAAAAAAGCAGCATCCGGACAAGCTCGAGGCACGCTCAGTACAGTGTAAGTTTATGGGATATCCAAAGAACTCCAAGGGGCATTATTTCTATTACGCAGAGGAACAAAAGGTTTTTGTTTCTCGTCATGCCCACTTCTTGGAAGCTGAATTTTTAGAAAATCAGAAGAGTGGGAGCGCAATAGAACTGGAAGAAATTCCAGAACCACAAGCTGTTACTGAAAGTATGGTGGAACCAGAAGTTTCAGAAGAAAGGGACATACCAGCGCCTATCCGCAGAAGTAGTAAGCAGTCTCATCCGCCCGAGAGATACTACGGTTTTCTCATAGACGGGGATCGAGAAGATTGCATCATTGATAATGATGACCCTACTATCTTCCAGCAAGCCATTCAGAGTGGCCACTTGGTAAAATGGCTGGATGCAATGCAGACCGAAATGGAGTCCATGTACACTAACAAAGTATGGACTTTGGACATTGCTCCAGATGGGGTAAAACCCGTAGGATGCAAATGGATCTTCAGAAAGAAGATTGGTGTAGATGGACAGGTTGAAACCTATAAGGCTAGACTTGTTGCAAAGGGTTTTCGTCAAAGACCTGGTTTGGACTATAACGAAACCTTTTCTCCAGTGGCTATGCTCAAATCCATTCGGGTCCTTCTTGCCATTGCTGCCTTCCACGATTATGAGATCTGGCAGATGGACGTAAAGACGGCTTTTCTAAATGGTAATTTAGAAGAATGCGTCTATATGGATCAGCCAGAGGGATTCATTCAGAGTGGGAGCAGCGGTAAAGTGTGCAAGTTGCTTAAGTCCATTTATGGACTAAAGCAGGCATCGCGGAGTTGGAACATCTGTTTTGATGATACTGTCAAAGAATTCGACTTTATCAAAAATCCAGATGAACCATGCATTTACAGTAAGATTGTAGGGAGAGTTGTAGTATTCCTCGTCTTGTACGTAGATGACATTCTCCTAATAGGAAATGACATTCCTATGCTACAGTCAGTCAAAGGATTCTTGTCACAGAAGTTCTCCATGAAGGACCTGGGTGATGCCACCTACATTCTGGGGATCCAGATCTATCGTGATAGATCAAAGAGGATGTTGGGACTTTCGCAGTCCAGGTACATTGACACCATATTGAAAAGATTCAGTATGGAAGATTCTAAGCGCGGTAACCTACCGGCTTGTCATGGAATCAACCTCTCCAAAGACATGTCTCCCAAGACTGATTTGGAAAGGGATCGCATGTCGATTATACCCTACGCTTCTGCGGTAGGCTCTATAATGTATGCGATGTTATGTACCAGACCAGATGTAGCATACGCATTAAGCGTTGTAAGCCGGTATCAGGCAAACCCAGGGGAGAAGCACTGGATAGCAGTAAAGAACATTCTCAAGTACCTGAGGAGGACTACGGAGATGTTCTTAGTGTATGGCGGAAAAGACCTCCAGATCGAGGCCTTTGCCGACTCCAGCTTCTAGAGTGACAAGGATGACTCCAAGTCCATGTCGGGTTATGCCTTTACCCTCAATGGAGGGGCGGTCTGTTGGAAGAGTTCCAAGCAGGACACCGTTGCTGACTCAACGATGGAAGCGGAGTACATAGCTGCTTGCGATGCCGCAAAAGAAGCTTTCTGGATGAAGAAGTTCCTCACAGAACTTCAGGTGGTTCCTACCAGTATTGATCCAATACCTCTGTATTGCGACAACAACGGCGCTATAGCTTTAGAGAAGGAACCCAGGTCCCATCAGAAGTCCAGACACATCTTAAGGCGGTATCACCTAATTAGGGAGATCGTAGATTGCCGGGAGATCGAGGTAAAGAGAGTAGATACAGAGAATAACACTGCTAATCCATTCACAAAGGTCATTCCTCAGACGCAGTTCGAGAGGCTATTCGAGATGATAGGTCTACGATATGCCAGTACATGATCCCTAGTGCAAGTGGGAGATTGTTAGTGTTTATGCCCTAAAGGCCATTACTGTATCATACTAGTTTGTATATTACTTAATGGAAGCTTGGGATATTCACAGTTGTATTGACAGTCTTACTAAAAATGGTAGTATGCTACTTGGTTTGTGTCTACTTTAATATGTGCATATGTTTCTTTTAACGTATCGCTTATACATATTAGTAGAGCCCTTAGGATCTTTGCTTGATTACCAGCGTTGTGATGGCAGTCACACTAGTGGGGGCTGGGTAGTCTATAAGCAACATCCTATACAGGTCCCTGGTCGTAGGATTATCGAGATAGGGCATCGATACTCCGGAGTAAACTGGTGTATACGCTTCTCATCCCAGCATAGGGAGATGGTCTGTCCCACAGCCATCAGTACGTCATACTGGAGATAGTATGCAAGTGCTCGTTAGGTTACGGGTACACCGGATAGGATTCGCCGGGAACTGCAGGTTGGATTTATACCTATCGTCAGATAGCAGTTCCCAGGTGACATGAGTACAGCTTAGTCCGTCGACTTGACACTGCTACTTCTCCTCGGGTGTGTTCCCACTGTACTTAGATTACTACCCTACCACGGCTCAAAGGGGTCGTACAAACAGGTAGTAGTTGGGTGCAGTCCCGAAGCACTTGGAGGCAGTGGCGGTTAGACAGGATTCGTCTCTCCCGGTATTGGGGGTTGATATCGCGCTGTGTATGGAGAGCCATTACGCAAATTCCCTAGACATGGCAAGCGAGATTTACTGGTAGCTTCCAGTAGTTTCTCAAGGTGTAATAGGCTTCACTCCGACATGACTTATACCGCTATTAGGGGTCTGACGTTTACCGCCACCCTAGGCCCGATATGCGATAGTCCTAGATGAACAGACCGGACTGTACGGAGATTGTCACATCAGGCTCAGTAGGAGTTCGAATGGGTTTCCTCATCGTCCTTCTTATCGAAATCTACCTGGGGACCATTACGTACAGCTAGTACCGCTTGCGGCCTGTGGTTAAACCCACTGCCAGCATAGTGTCGAGTCTTTAGAGTCCCACACAGAGAGTTTCCCTGCACCGGGCAAATGGTGTAGAGGCCGTATGGTTTTACGGCAGGGTCGCGATCACTTACGTACACTTGTGCAGGTATTATGATCGGGCAGATAATACTAGCGGGCTTTGGTTTAAGCCAGATTCTAGTATTATACAGATGGATTTATTCAGTCAAAGATTATCCGTGTTTTTCAGAAATACGGATGGGAGGGGCAGTCTCATAATTTGTCGGGAAGCTTCTAGAAGAAGATGACTCATTTGTTTTTATTTCTTTTTAGGATTTAAACAAATGAGGTGGAGATATGGGGTGTAGGTTTTCATTAAATAGATAATGACTCATGAGATGATTCATCTCAAATGAATTAAATGAAGCATGCTAGATATTATAATAGATATTTGTTATGATATTTTGATGCTTCATATTATTCTAAGATGAGACATTATTCATTTCATTATCACAAAAGGTTTCTCTCTCATCACTTCTTCATCTTCTTCCTCAAACCCTAAAGGCTCCCATGAGTTAAGAATCTTAGGGTTTAAGTGACTAAGTAATCCATTTAATTACTCTACACCCTCTAGGACTTCTAGATTAGCGATCTAGAAGCCGTAGTTATCTCAGATTCGAGATAGAAGCTCGGACTATAGACTCTCGGGTGGATCGTCTTTGACTCGAGGAGGCCGTTGAGGTGCCGACGTTCCATAGAGCCTACGAGGCGTGGAGGATAGCGATGAAGACCCGAAGGACAAGTAACGTGAGGTATAACTTCGAATCAGAGTAGTTAAACCTTTCGTAGTTTGCTAGTAATGGTTTAGACACGATCCGTGTGCTCAAGTCCGTGTTACGAAGCTTTGATAATTGTTTTTCATATATTCCGCCTCCCCGCAAGCTCGTGGGGTGCATGACATGGACTTACAGGGAGGAGAATACTCATGCATGGAATTCTTGGACTATTCTAAAGGAGAATGGGATTCTCTCTTAGCACTACTCCTCCGTATACACTATAGCACAATGATGTATCGGGGCGGAGCAATCGCACCCTATTAGATATGGTGCGCTCTATGATGAGTACTGCTGAGTTTCCTGTTTCCTTTTGGGGTTATGTGCTTGAAGAAGCAGCATGCCTATTGAATTGGGTTCCAATCAAATCAATCCCTACCACTCCATTTGAGATATGGTATGGGAAGAGCCCATCTCTTAAGCATGTTAAGATTTGGGTTGTCCGGCCTATGTCTAAAAGCAAAATCCGGACAAACTCGAGGCAAGGTCAGTTCTGTGGAAGTATGTTGGATATCCTAAGCATTCGCAAAGAAATATCTTCTACTACACCGAGAAACAAAAAGTGTTTTATTTCTCGGCATGCCACCTTTTTAGAAAAAGGAATTTTTAAGGAAGAAATTTATGGTCATAAGATAGAACTGGAATTAGTTCCAGCTATACAAACTACAGCTGATGATTTGGTAGAACCAGAGGATTCAATAGTTCCCGACAAATCTCAGCCTCTCCGCCGATCTAGTAGGTTTCCTCATCCGCCTGAGAGATACTTCGGTTTTCTCGATGACAGTAGGAGCGGGGATTGCAACATGGAGATGATGACCCAACTAGCTTCGAGCAGGCCATCAAGAGTGGAGACTCTGTAAGAATGGCTGGATGCTAAGCGATCTGAGATAAAATCTATGTACACCAACAAAGTATGGACTTTGGTTGCTATATCTGAAGGGTTGAATCCTCATCAGGAGCAAGTATATCTTGAGAAGACTACTTGGTGTAAATAGAAAAGTTGAGACTTTCAAAGCTAGATTTGTTGCATAAGGTTCTCGTCATCGACCAGGCGTGGATAATGATGAAACCTTTTCTCCAGTAGCTATGCTTAAGTCCATCCGGATCCTACTTGCCATTGCTACATACCATGACTATGATATCTGGTGATTGGGTGTCATGACTGCTTTTCTGAATACTGATTTAGAAGAGAGCGTCTATAAGTACATAGCCAGAGGGCTTCGTAGACAGTGGGAGCAACGGAAACGTGTGCAAGTTTCTTTATGCGTTAAAGCAGACATCGCGGAGTTGGAACATCTATTTTGATGTGATAGTCAAAGCGTTTGACTTCATCGAAATAGTAGATGAACCTTGTATATACAAAAAGGTAGTAGAGAGTAAGGTGGTCTTCCTCGTATAGTACGTGGACGACATACTCTTGATAGGAAAGGAGTTTCCTATGCTACGCTCAGTCAATCTCCTCTTATCACATTGATTATCCATGTAGGATCTAGGTGATACTTCCTAAATCCTGGTTTTTGGATCTATGAGATATATCTAAATGGATATTAGGATTCTCACTAG
Organism: Agapanthus africanus; assembly: GCA_030015575.1. NCBI lineage: Eukaryota > Viridiplantae > Streptophyta > Magnoliopsida > Asparagales > Amaryllidaceae > Agapanthus > Agapanthus africanus. Next base: position 55,601 of record JASDDO010000156.1, on the reverse strand, counting down.
GTGTAGTGAGATGGTATCAAATGATCCTGGGGAAAATCACTGGACAGCTTTGGAGAACCTTCTTGGGTACTTGAGAAGCACAAAAGAAAAGTTCTTGGAGTTTGGTAACGGTGAACTCCATTGGAAGTCCTTTACCAACTCAAGCTTCCATAGTGATAAGGTCGACTGTCAAACAGTCACAAGCTCTGTCTTTACCCCAGAAGTGGGACGGTATGTTGGAAGAGTTCCAAGCTAGATACCGGGGCAAACTAGACGATAAAGGATGGATACATCGCTATCAACGATGCTACCAAAGAGGCAGTCTAGATGTATATATGTTCATGAGATGGACTTGGTTCCTACCATTGTGTGACAATGGAGTTGTGGCTTAGGCCTAAGAACCCCCGTCCCATCAGTGACCTAGACAGATTCTAAGGCCGTATCACCTGATCAAGGAGATGGTTGATCTCCAGGGGATTGAGGTCAGGAGAGTTGACACGAAGGATAACACGGTGGATCCACTCACAAAAGCCTTTCTTGCAAGAGACTTTTATAGGACGTTGGGTATGACATACTACAACAAATGGCCTTAGTGAAAGTGGGAGATTGTTAGTTGTATGTATGCCCTAGAGACCATTATTGTACATGAGATGTATATTATAAAGGATGCTGGGATATATATAGGGAGGACTTTCTTGCTCGGCATGATAGTACGCTATTTGGTTGCTCTTTATCTTAACATGTACACTTATTGTCTCTCTGTTACATGTTGATAAATCCCTTAGGATGTGTACTTGACTACCAGGATTATGATGTAGATCATACTAGTGGGGCCTGGGCAGTCTATGAGTTCATCCTTCAATTGTTCCTAGTCGAGGGAATATCGAGACAGGGCATCGATATTCCAGAGTAGACTAGTGTATATCTTCTCGACTCATGTGATGGGCGATGGATGATCACATATCCATTGGTATTTGACATAAGAGATGGTATACGGGTGCTCAGTGGAGACTGGGTACACTGAACGGACTCGCCGAGAACTCCTAGATGGTATTATACCTCACGTCAGATAGCACTTCTCTGGTGACATTGGTACAGGTTAGTCTGTTGACCCGAGATCGTCATAGAGTCTTGTGTGTCTCCCATTGTACTTTGATTTCCACCCTACCATGGCTCTACCGAGTCGTGCAAACAGGTGGTTTTTGGGTACAGTCCCGAGTCACATGGAGGCAATAAGCGATAGGAAGGGATTTCGTCTCTTTCGGTATTGGGGGTTGATATTGCGCTATGCTCGATTGGCCATAACTGGAAATCCCTGGTCAGGGTAGATGAGATTTACTGGTAAGTGTTATCAATAGTTTCTCGACCCGTTATGGACCTTACATCGGCATGACTTATCAAGCTATTGGGGTCTGACGTTTACCACCCATAGGCGAGATATGCGACATATCAGACGAAGAGACCGGACTGTACTGTAGTGTTACTGATTGGATTCGCAGGAGTATGAGCAGGCTTGCTTGTTGATCTTCTGATCGCTCAATACTCGGATGGCCGTTACATTTAGCAGACCACTTGCGGCTTGTGGGTGTTTGATATGATCATCACCTACTGCCGGGGTATTGACGAGTCTTTAGTGTCCTACACAGAGGTTTCCTGGTTCATGCGAAACGGAGTAGGAGCACATATATGATATGTGCGGGACCGAGATTAATGCGCGTATGTGATACCGCATTCTATTCTCATGATATGTGATATCGGTCGGTTATATGTGATATAGCCGGGTTATCGGATCAAGTGTTGATTCGATAGTATGTTACATTTGATATTAGTCGGTTGTATGTAATATAGACGGATTATTAAATCAAGTGTTGATTTAATAATTTAATGTATAATTATATATGTGATATATTGATTTACATTAACTAATATTAGCTCACTTAAACATTTCTTTTTCTTACTAGTGTACGCTTAGTATATATGTGATATATATTAATGTACGTTATTTTGTGTCATGCTAGATGCCACATGATACATGGATGTATGAGACTCACACCATGCAAATAATGATGAAAGGTTTTTATTTATTTAAAGTAAATCAAAATTGGTTGGAAATTGTCACATGGTTGAAGCTTGTAGAAGCTTGTGGAACCATTGACTAAGTCCACTCTTTTTGTTTTACTTGAAGATATTTATTAACCCAACCATTATTTTTTAGCCATGGTTTATTCTCTACATGAGTTAGTGTATGACACTAACTCACCCATGGTTGCTATTCTCACCTCATGAGTTTATTTTCTCACATCTTCATACTTCATCTTCTTCTTCATTGAGAAAGCTTGCTAGCTTTCCTCAAGGTAAGAAAATATTGTGAGAAAATTAAATCTAAAGTGAGCCCATTTCCTACTTCATCATCCTCTACTATTAGCCATTTAGTTTAGAGTGTTTGCTTCACTAATTTCACCATTAGTGAAGAGGTAGCATGAGCTTGAGTCTTTTCGACGTAGATCATCTTCGGTCTCGAAGACACTGAGCAAGCTCGTTCATTTCTTCATGTGGATCCTTACTAGAGTTCGGGTGTTCACTACTTGGAGCGAAGGGACTACTACACGGAGCTTTAGAAGTGAAGGACCAGTCTACAAAGGTTGTATTCCTCATTTACTTAGTTGTAATGTTTGATTACATGTTAGTTTTGTCTAATTACTCTAGTTAGATCCTAGATTAGGCTTCTTTAGCACTCTTGAAATCTTTGAAATTGGCATGTTTGATGCTGTGAAAATCCAGTAGGGTGCTAAGGAATCCCAACAATCACATAACGCGAGAATAAATTACGGTATCATATACTCGTATTAATCTCGGTCCCGCACATATCACATATGTGCTCCTACTTCATTTCGCTTGAGCCAGGAAACCTCTATGTAGGGCTCTAAAGACTCATCAATATGCCGGCAGTAGGTGGTGATCATATCAGTTACCCACAAGCCGCAAGAGGTCTGCTAAACGTAACGGCCACCTGGGTATTGAGCGATCAGAAGATCAACAAGCAAGCCTGCTCATACTCCTGCGAATCCAATAAGTAACACTACCGTACAGTCCGGTCTTTTTTTCAAACCCCAATAGCCTGATAAGTCATGCCGATGTGAGGCCCATAACGATTCGAGAAACTACTGATAACATTTACCAGTAGATCTCAGCAACCCTGGCCAGGGATTTCCTGTTATGGCCAATCAAGCATAGCGCAACATCAACCCCCAATACCGGGAGAGACGAAATCCCCTCCTATCGCTCATTGCCTCCATGTGACTCGGGACTGTACCCAAAAACCACCATTTTGCACGATCTCTTGAACGTGGTAAGGTGGAAATCAAAGCACAGTGGGAATCACACAAGACTCATGACAATCTCGGGTTGACAGACTAACCTGTACTAGTGTCACCAAAGAACTGCTATCTGACGATAGGTATAATACCATCTAGGAGTTCTCGGTGAGTCCGTCCAGTGTACCCAGTCTCCACTGAGCACCCGTATACCCTCTCTGATGTCAAACACCAATGGATGTGGGATCATCTATCACCCTTCATATGGATCGAGAAGCGTATACACTAGTCTACTCTGGAATATCGATGCTCCGTCTCGATACTCCCACTGTCACGCCCCTCTTCCCAGAGTACGCTAAGATAGGCACGTGACAGAGCCAACCATGCTACCTGTGGATAGGAAATATCCTTCCACAGTCACATTACGGCTGTAAAGATATCAAGAACAATAATAAACTACCTAACACATGTCCATAGGCCAAAATAAACGAGTCAAGAATAAAATAATATGCGGAAGAAAAAGATCAAATAAACAAAACACCTGGAAAGTAAAACTGGATACCAACAGGATCCTCCCTGCTCGGTCTAACAGCGGCAGTACTCCTGATCAACCTGCGACAAGGTAGAGGATCTGGGCCATGCAAAACCCAGACGTCTGTGCGTCATAACATCAATAATAATATAATCAGGGGTAACGAGTCATGCAGGCATGAGTATAAACGGTAAAACAGGTATAACAGTAATATAAGTGAGGACAGTGAGGGTAATGTGTAGTAAGTAATCTAGACTGGTCTATTGGGTTAACTACTCTCAAGTCTTTGAAATCAATTTGATGAATCATCGATGTAACTCAATAGTATCCCGTGCATGCCTGGGACCACGGTCTAAGACTCTCGGGCTGAATCAGAGACGTGCCGCAAGGCAGTAAAGGGTAGTAGGTAATGACGAGTGATGTCAGCAGCATCACCCCGGGGCTGGCCTAGCCCGTAAGACTGATCAGTGAAGGTATCGAACTGTCGAGTTACAAGTCAGGTTTCATCATTGATTTCCCCATACCCCCAAGTTATGTGTTCAAGTCAGGTATTAATAAGTCTGGAGCTAATGCCAACACAGGATCAAGCAGGTACAGGTTTTTCTGAATAAACAACAGGAAATGTCCGTAGGGACAACATGTCAAGATTGTTGGCATTAGGAACAAGATCAGGTAACAGGTCAAGCCATAGTACATCAGGTCATGTCAGGTAGTGTATATAGATCCAATCATGTCAAGAAGTGCACGGTATCAAGTCGTGTCAAGTAGTAGTGTATCAAGTCATGTCAGGGGTGCACAAATGCCACGTGGGTGCTCATAATCAAACTATAATAAACATGGGTACACAGAAACAGTATGGGGTACCAATATAACAATAAAATGGAATAAAGTGATGTGGTATGCAAATAGGTAAAATTCAAGCATATGGATGCACAGTTATCAATTAGGGTTACGTTTATAGTTCTAATACTAAATAAGATGCAATTTATTAAACTTGAGGTGTCAATATTACGGTGTTATATATTCAAGTGATTTATGGATGCAACTATATATATATTCTAAATGAAATGGATGCAAACGGGTATTCGAAAAGTTGCAAACTATAAATGGTACTATGGGATGTACAAATAAGCACTATGTGATATAAATATTGGTATGGATGCAGTTTAATGTAATCTAATATGCAACAAGATATGTTTTCCATGACCTAGATCTAAAATGGTATAAACGAATGCAATGGAACACCGAAGTGTTATAAAATGAAACATGTGGTACTAGATTTACACTACAGGTATAATATATATTTAAATAGGTATAAAATAATTTAAATAGCATGTAGCAAGATTAACTTGCCTGAACGGATATCATGACGGATGTAAACGCAGCGTCCGAAGTCGGTACAAGTCTCGATGCACACATACACGTATAGAACAGAATGTGGCACTCCAAGAATGTGGCCACGCAGGTAGGGGACATCCACTGGGTTGCTCGGATCGTCGGCAGCGGCACGGCTCCGGCGACGATCGGAAGAAGACAAGATCAAGAAAAGAGAAAAGAAAGAAGAAGAAGAAGAAAAGGAGAAGAAGAAGAAGATAGGTTGGGGTCCTTCGGGTTTGGTGCTTGTGGACAGAGGCGAGGCTAGGGGACGTCGACGGGGTTTTCCGGCGATCACCGGAAAAAGTACGAGATCAAGAAAGAAAAGAGGAAAGAAGAAGGAGAAGAAAGAAGAGAAGAGAGGAAGTGGGTGATGGTGTCCTGGGGTCTGGGGTTCTGGGCCGAGGAGGTGACAAGGGGTGACGACGGCGATGGATCGGACTCTGGCAAGTGTGCAGGTGAGGCTAAGATGGGTGCAGTGGCCGGAACTTAGGGTGCAGGGGGTTTGCTCGGGTGAAGAAGGTGAGGAGACGAGGAGTGAGGTGGGGAAGATGAGGAGAAGGAGAAGGTGATGAAGATGGAGGTGGTGGCGACGGGGATACAACGTCGAGGTCGGAGCTCCGGCGATGGGGTGCAGGCGAGGTCGTGGATGTGCAGGGATGGTGCTCGGGTTCATGGGCTGTCGGGATGTGCAGGGAGTCGGCATAGGAAGAAGAGGGAGTGGAAAAGGAGAGGGCCGGTGGCTACGACGATGAATCACCGGCGAGGAGAGAGGTGACGACGCGGTGAAAGGTGTTGGGTTCTCTTGGATCGTCGCAGTGTTAGGAGAGGAGGAGGAGATGACGTTGAGGAGGTCGGGGAGGTGAGAGGAGGAGGTCGACGACGTGGGTTAGGCGGCGACGGACGAGCGCGACGCGTGGCGTGGGTCGCAGGAGAAGGGTCCATGTCGGGAAAGGAGAGTGGGCAAGGAGGAAGAAGAGAAGGAGGTGTAGGCGACGACGTGGAGGTCGATGGCGACGAGAACGGACATCGGCGGGTCAAGGGCATGGGTTCGAGCGCGGCCACGAGGAAGGAAGACGAAGGCGGGAGAAAAATAAAGGAGGAAGAAGAAGAGAGAGAGGGGGAATATGTGAAATTATAGGGTTTTTAAAATAATATATATATATAAAGAATTATATATATATATATATATATATATATATATATATAAGTAAAGGAAGAGAGAAAGAATTGTGAGAGAGAGACAGAGAGAGAGAATGCGAGAGGAGGGAGATAGAGAGAGGGAGAGATCGAGAGGTGAGAGAGAGAGTAAGTGCACAGTAAGGAGAAAGAAAGTTGGCGTTATTCGAGGAGAGAGAAGAGAGAAGAAAAGAAAGGAAAGAAAAGAGAGAGAGAAAGAAGTGGGGCCAGAAAGAGAAAGAGAGAGAGAGGGTTTGTGAGTTGTTAAAAATTGTTTTGATTTTGCTTTTAAAAAATATTTTAGTTTGTTAACTTAATTTAAAACTGTTGAATAAAATTTAAACTGTCGGCTTTAAAATTTAAAAATATTAATTTTAATAAAATTTGAATTTTGGCGGTATACAAAAATATTCCAAAACACGCCCGGGTCGGGTCTAAAATTTCAGATTTAAAATATGAAAAATATATGCGACTTCCAAATTTCAAAATGAATGCTCAGGTAACGAAAATGCATACCCCCAAGAACGGATGCACGTACGTGCGCGTAGTCATCCAAACACGTCCGTTTCACTGAACGGGACGAGAACAAGATGTGCGGATACTACCACGGGGTTAGGGGTATCATGCAGATCATGTTAAGTGATTTTAAATTATCTTACGTGACCTAAAATGTTATATGATAAAAGATAAAATGCCAGATAAAATGCCAGTATGCACTAAATATGAAAATGCACCAGTCTACGTAACAAATCAGGATAATCCATAAATATAAATTAAACAAGCTCAAGCAAGCGGGTCGGGTCGAATGCAATGTAAAATGTAAAGTTACTATTCGCACCCAAACACGATAAATAAATAAAATACCACAGATAAATAAATACGGGAACTGGAATTGGTATAAATGAACTCGGTTGTTACACCCACGACTAGAAAAAATTGAAGGATGTACTTACCGACTACCTCTGCCCTACTAGTATGATCTACATCATAATCCTGGAAGTCAAGTGTTCCCCTCCGAAAGACGCGCAAGACGGACTGTCTTGCCTGAGATTCGGGGAAGATACTAATTGGCGCTATCCGTCCACCTCTCCAAAGATGCCAAGTTGATTTATGGCACCATGTATCGAAGGTTTAAACGGATGCGGCCGATGTAGCAGACTTCGTCAGATTCCCCCTCGTTTGAGGGGGTTTTGATTATGGGGACGCTCTTCCCTGAAGGCGCAAGCCCCTGCAGTTAATTACGCTACTGCATCACAGTAACAACTTTCTCCTTCTCCAGATGGTCACTTTGTGTCGTGGGTGTTTGTTTTGTTTGTGGTTGCCCGTGGATTGTATACGGAGACTAATTTATGTCGTCGCCCGTAGGACGTGGATTAGTCCAAATCCGAATTTTCTTAGATTTGGGTTTGGGGTTTTGGTTTGAGGATACGTTAGCCATATTTGAGGCTAAGATCAACTCAAACGTTTGTTAAGGACACGTTAGTCTAATTTGAGACTATGATCGACTTAACGGGATCGTTTAGATCCGACGAAAGAGCATTTGGGCTCTATTATTCCAGTTTAGGGACATAATGGTCCATTGAACGTATGGTCGTCGGGACCCCATCTCTCTGACGACGTTGAAGGATTACAACGACAGATATCAGAGGAGTTCAGAGATGTACCCTTGAACTAAAGTTGGTTGGGAGACCTGTAGTCCAATTTGGGACTAAAGTCTGTTTGAGGGTTTAAAGATACGTTAGCCCTATTTGAGGCTAAGATCAACTTAAACATTTGTTAAGGATACGTTAGTCCAGTTTGAGACTAAGATCAACTTAACGGGATCGTTTAGATCCGACAAAAGAGCGTTTGGGATCTATTGTTCCAGTTTAGGGATATGGTGGTCCATCGCCAGTTTAGGGACATGGTGGTCCATCAAAATTTATGGTCGTCGGGACCCGTCACCTCTCTGACGACGTTGAAGGATTACAACGACAGGTGTCAGAGGAGTTCAGAGATGTACCCTTGAACCGGATGTAAATTGATTTAAGAGAGCAGCCGTGCTCAGTCAATTTAATTTGAGGACTTACGACCATGATTGGGCTAAGTCCAGTTGAGAATGTTCAACATTTTTATTTATATTTAGCCTAGTAGGCCTTTATTAGGGCCCTGCCCTTGTTAATAATGCACTGCATTTTATTCTGGCCTGTTAGGCCTTTTTGATTTGGGCTCTGTCCCTTTTAATAGTGCATAGCACTTTTGTTTGGTCTGATAGACCATTCTTTATTGGGCTCTGCCCTTGCATTAATTAGTCTGACAGAGTGCCACGTGGCTTGTCAGGTGTTTTGCGCCAATTGAGGAGCGCAAGGCGCAAGTCCATGTGGAGGTGACACGTGTCACACTCAGGTGAGCGCAAGCGCAGTGCGCTGCGCTGTTGCTCTGCTGATACGTGGCGCGCTCTGGTGAGTTGCGTCAATTTCAGAGAGCAATGCTCTATTTAAAAGCGCATAGCGCAAGCTGTTCTGGAGCTGACACGTGGCGCTCTCTGGTGGCTTGCGCCAACCCAAAAGCGCAACAGTGCAGATTTACAAGTGTAAGGCACTGTTTTAATATTTTGATCTAATTTTGGATTCAAGAAAAGAATCTTTAAGATTCCAGAACCAATGGTTCATCAAAAGGCAATGCCTTCTTTTTTATTATATATTTTTTTTTATTGAAGATTTTTGATCTTGTTCTTAGATCAATGATCTTTTTAGAAAAAATTCTTCTTTATTCAAAGGTTTTTACCTTTTCTTTCTCTGAGCTCTTCTCAAAATTTTCTTTAGAGGAGTTCTCTCTGTGTTGATGTGTTTTTCTCCTCTCTTTTTTTTGGAATTGGGGTCTAGGGGCCTTTATATAGTGCCCATTAATTTGTTAAATTGGTTAGAGAGATCTTTCTCTGAGTGATTTGGGGATTTTTCTCCACCATTGGATCTTCGATCCAAGGGCTTCTGTTTTACAGAAGGCAATCTTCTTGTTTTTAACAAGATTGAGAAAGATCTTTCAGAATTTTAATTCTGTTTGGCGCAAACGCACCTACGCTTGACACGTGCTGCGCAGCGCAGAGCGCAGCGCAATTGCGCTAACACGTGCCGCGCAGCGCAGAGCGCAGCGCAACTGCGCTAGTGCATCTGCGCAGACACGTGTCGCGCAGCGCAGCGCAACTGCGCTGACACGTGTAGTGCAGCGCAGAGCGCAAGTCAGCTGAAGCGTTGCTTCTTTTATAGAGCCTTGCTCTGCTTGAGTGCGCTGTCTTGGGTGCTGCACTCCCTGAGCTGGCGTGTCTGATTTTGACACGTGGCGCGTTGCGCGTAGCGCAAGGAATCTGAAGCGTTGCTACTTTATTTTAATTTTAATTTTCAAAACAGAGCCTTGCTCTGATTGGGGGAAACAGAAGCGTTGCTTCGTTTCCCGCCTTGGAATTTAAACAGAGCTTTGCTCTGATTGGGGTAAACAAATGCCCCCCCACCGTTGCGCTTACGTGGCCCCCAAACGTGAGCGCAGCGGTGGCAGAATTCCAACCGACGCGGCAACTTTTGGAAGTTGAAAGGGCATTTGATGCCTATAAATAGGACCTTTGGTCCTCAATAGATGATAATCATCTTTTTAAGATTTTTACTTTCAGAATCTCAGAACCCTGCTCTTTACTTTCAAGAACTCCAAGAGTTAAACTCTTAAAACTTTTAGGTAAAATTTTTAATTTCAATTAAATTAAATTAAATTAATTTTCATTGACAGAGCCTTGCTCTCAATAGATCCCTGATCTAAAGAAAACCCATTTAGGGTTTCACTAAGCAGAGCTTTGCTCTAAAGGGGTCTAAAGAGAACTAAGGAGAACCCTATTAGGGTTCCATTAATAGAGCTCTGCTCTCTAAAAGATTTTCCTTGTATTTTCTCATTTCATCAATGGAGCTTTGCTCCTTCCAAATCATACAAAAGAACTCTTAGGAGTTTTTTCATGGATCTTGGAGTTTAAAGATGGCATTTTATTCCTCGATGCATTATATCGTTTCGCTTAATCAGTCTTTCTGATAATTTTGTTGATTCTCTTTCACAGAAACAATGGACGACCACATGTACGATCTTGACGAGACCATCTCTTACGGGGACATCCGCCGACTTGGCCGTTCTCAAAATCGAGAGTTCACAAACGCGGAGTGTGCTGAAATCATGAGCCGCTTCGACGCATATAACGGTCAACTGCTTCCCCGACGTTCCTCCCTCCTGAAGCTTATCGTGGGAGCCATCTGGGAAGCGCTTCCCCTATTCTGTTCCGATGTGCCGCTTAGGGCGTTGGATGCCGCCGAGGATAAGGTGCACTCGGTGTACCTGATGAACTTAATCTCGAAGAGACGGCGAGACAATCTTGTCGATCTCTTGCTCCAGGCCTTTCAACAGTCCGCCATTCTTGCTGCCTACCGGAGGGTGGAGGACATCAGCGGGGATCCCGACGCCCGTGCTCGTGAAAGGAAGCACACCAGGATGGTTCGCCAAGCTTGGAAAGTCTTGGACAAGGTCACTTTCGAGTTCCTCAATCCCTGTCCAGGATCTGAGGTTTTGCCATTGTAATCATTTGGACAATGTCTTTGTTTATTTCTTTATGATTGTAAGAACCCTTTGCAATATGAATGGAAAATTTCTATTTCAGCTTGTCTTATTTCTCGCTCTGAGTCTTTTGCATATGCATGAATGAATGTGTCTCAAATGCTTGATCAAATGCACATCGGATGTTCTTTCTGTCGCTATCTTCTTTCTTTTATTATCAGTATGCTGCCTTAGTAAACATGGTTGACGGATGATAGAGCGAGCATCATGTATTGGCTTCTTCAAGAGACGGTGTTGGCTTAGGCCGCAGGTTCAGATCTGCTAGCTAAGACTTTTCAACTTTATGAGCCGTGAGGGTCCCACAAAGGCTTTTCTCCCTACGGATCGAGAGGATCTCGTAGGTGCATTTTCTCCTTAGGAATCGTGAGGATTCCTAAGTGTGTTTTCTCTTATAAGTCGTAAGGATCTTATAAGAGAATTTTCCCTCTTACGAGTCGAGAGGACTCGTGAGCGGTTGTTTCCCTCCTTGTCGAGATTCGACTTTAGAGAGTGAGACCCGTGGATAGTATGCAAGAGACCGTTTTGGGCCGACTTGCAGGGTCCCAGTGCTTAGGAAGCAAGTTTTTTAATCTCCGCCGCCTAAGGCTTTGTCTTACGAGTTGAGCCGCATCGAGAAGTTCTCGCAAAGACATCAATTTCCTCACAAGTCGAGACGAATCGAGCATTTCTCGCAAGAATATCCTAACGTCACAATTAACCTCTGCTCTTTACGACAGAAGTCCGTTAGGGTCTGTGGTACTTAGGGTTTTGGCCATCGTACCATCCCATCAGCTGATACATTCCTCGATAGGCAATCGTGTTGTTCGAGTAGCCCTGCGACTGCCGTGTCTCTGATCCCTTCGGGGCTGGACAAGACGTCTTCAAGCAATCCTCCTTGGCAGTTTGACCGTCGGAAGAGCAAGCGTTAGGAATTTTGCCATGCCGCTTTTTACTTGAGGTTAGGCTCATTTTGGAGAGCCTCGATGAGTCATAACCACTCCGCACTGGTGTGGGATGATCTCCGATAGTCTTTCAGGCTTTATATGACTTGCTGTCAAGACCCTGAAGGTAGGAATTTGGCCTTTGCTTCGTTTGCTGGCATTACGTCCTCTATATCGAGACGAATGTCGCGGTTGTCTCTGGGTTGTTGGTGAACCGTTGATTGATTGATTTAGTGTGCTTGCGCTTTCTAAAAGATAGATCAAAAATACTTGTTAACCGCAATCAGAAACGGCGTCACTTTGCAGCTAGCCGGTGAGTACGGGTTGATCCACAGAGATGTGTAATTTTCTTAATGTGTTTTTACGAGTTGATTCCAAATGTTGTTTGGCTTGATTTATTAAATCTAAAGAACCTAGATCTATCGATAAACTAAATTAATCTAAATTAAAGTCTTGCTAGGGTTAGGCTTAAGGGAAGTTGGGAGATTAAAGGTTTCCTCACCGCTTTCAATGCCTTATTTTAGATCTATTAGATGTTATAGTAATTATCAATAAAGTGGATTAGAATCTTTTGGGAAGATGTTTCTTCCTCTAGATTTTTGTCATTCCTTTATCGATAATTACCCTAACCTCCATGGAAAACGTGCGCAACCGGGCCTTTATACTACGGTGTCATCGTTACCTCGAGGGGTAGGATGCCGTAGGGCGCGGTGTGTGCGTGTATGCATGGAGTTCTAATTCTTAGGTGTGAATGGCATGAAAGGGGTGAGAGATCTCATCTCTCAAACCTTTCCCTAAGGCTAACCCTAACAAGCGAGGAGATTACTCGCTCATTAGGGGATTAAAAGACATTCTAAATTAAAAGAGAATTAAAACAAAGAATTAAAAATAACTTACTAATTTTATTGATGGCTCCCTCCAAGCAATAATACAGAACATATCTGAATTTGTGTATTGAAAAGAGGCATGAGTTTTACAGATCTGTGATTACAATTTATAAGTAAACAGGGAAAATTAGGGTTTCAGAGTCTCGCGCATGTGCAATTACAGATATGCCTACGAAAAATCCCAACCCCTGCACCGACGCACCGACACCAGAAAGATACACCGACACGGGCTTTAAATGGCCGCGGAACCGCGACATTAGTGGGCTTGGGCCGCGGTTCCGCGGCCCTTTGGGGAGATCTCTTGGTGAAATTTCCTGGGTTGCTTCTTGTTGGCTTGGGCTTCTTATTTATATATATCTTTTTCCATTTGGGCTTCTAGGTTGGTTCCAGATCTTCAGTGAACAATTTGCAATGGATTTTTAACCGTTCGCTTTGAGTCGGTGTCTTGAATCTTGCTTTGTGAATTGTTCCTTATGTAGGCTTGATCAAGATTCTCTGTTTGTTGGTTAAAGTCCACATTTTCATCGTCTTTACATCGTTTGCACTGTTTTCTGTCCAAGAACCTGTAACCTGTAACATGTAGCAGACATGCGTCAAAAGCACCTGTTTATTTATAAAACGAATAAGAATTGGGGAATATAAACTGCAATATTATGATATGAACAAATACCCCCAAACTTATCTTTTGCTCGTCCTCGAGCAAACTTATTTTTTATTCACTAAAATCCTAACCTAACCGCACTTTCGCAGGGAAACGCGATTGCACTGAGCACGTGCAACAAGCCGTTAAACCTCTAGGTGTCCCTAGTAGGAGGAGTGTTGTCTCCTGAGGGTTTTCAGCGGATTACACCCACAAAATCCTATCAACTAGGCCCATTGACTTTTGTTCTCCCATTAGGTTTTCTAACAAGGAATTCTATTATCTTTTGACTCGCAAATTATCCACCCATATTCTTCACACTTCCTCATTATTTAACTTAAGATTATATATGTTATGTAGACCTACTTAGCTTTCGGTATCTCTTAAGTCTTCCTTCTAGGGTTTCATCTCCACTTAGGAATTTCTATCAACTCTATTAAAGATACAAGTTCTATCTTTCATTCCTCTCTCTTATCTAAATTCCAATCACATACCCCTATGTGTGTGTATAGATCACCCCTACACTTGGAAATTCAAATCAAGCAATCGTACTCTCGTCCTTTGTCCAAAGCACTTATTAATTAGTGAATTTTTAAATGAAATTTGCTTACACATCCTTCATGCGACCGTTAATACTTCTTGAGGTACCAACAACCGATTACAAGATACGTTAGCACTTTAAAGCGTACTTCCTAGTTTTGCAACACCCAAGGCTTTAGCAGTGACTCCCAAACCAGTTAGTCTAAGGCACTAGGTGATAAGGCACCCTCGCTAAATATTTTTCTATTTTTACAGCCTTAAGTAATCACAAAAACCAGTGTCCATTTTTTTTATTCTTTATTCACATTTTCTTTCTTTTTCTTTTTTTTCATTTATTTTCTTCGTACTAAGGACTTTAGACAAGAGTATTTCAAGGTCTCTTCTACTATTCCAAGTTTCAAGGTGCGTGATTGTGCAAATTGTAAGGTATACATTTTCAGATTCTAGATTTAAGCTAGGAACTATTTTTCAAACTTATACTCTAATAAGAACATCAAAACTGTAAGGTTCCTAGGCACTCATGTGAAGGTTCATAAGGCATCAAACATGCCCGGATTAAAATTTAGACGTGCCGAACAACCCAAAGTCGGGATCTTTGCTAGATTATTATGGTTTAACATGCAAGATGATAACTTTTATCTAAGTGTGAGGGATTACAACCTTTGTAGTCCACTCCTTCGCTTCACAAGCTCCGAGTAGAAGTCCCTTTGCCGCGATCCACGATCTCCCGGACTCATGAGAGGCTCCACGACTCGAACGATCCATGCTAGCTTGAAGTGTTCCAAATCTCCGATGATCTACGTCGAAGTTGCAAAGACTCAAGCTTTCTCACTCTAAAGAGATGAACACACTAATCTCAAGGGCTAGATGAGATGAGGATGAGAGAGTAGTAATTTTGCTTTCTTTTTAAATCATTTTCTCATATTATTTCATCACATAAAGAAAATCTAGTAAGCTTTCTTCAAGAGAGAAGAAGATGATAATGGAAAATCAATAATAAGATTAATCCTTTTGTGATGAATAGAAAGAAGACTATATGATTGATTTATAAACCATGGTCAAGGATGAGTGGCTAGGATTTAGTAGAGAATAAACTAGAGTTAGGGTTTGGTTGGGTTAAGAATGTGTCATCCAAAAAATATCTTAAGAATGACAAAAGAAAAAGCTTCTAGAAGGTGCATGAAGCATCTAACCCTAATCAAACCCTAACCTCAATTAATCATCCTTAAACATGTTTAACAATTAATCATATCATGTCATAATAATATATATCACATATATATTATATATTTACAACAAAAGAAAATAATACAATTAACATATATCGCATATATATCAATGTATCATCCAATGAGAAAATGAAATAATAAAGCGAGCCAATATTAGATAATGTAATAATATATCATATATATTATTATACATTAAATCATCGAATCAACACTTGATCCGACGATCCGGCTATATCGAATATTACCGACTAATATATCATGTACCGATTCATCGAATCAACACTTGATCCGATGTCCCGGTTCATATCTAAATATCGCGAGAATATAATACGGTATCTCATATCGCATTATTCTCGGTCCTGCACATATCACATATGTGCCTCTACTCCGTTTCGCCTGAGCCAAGAAACCTCTGTGTAGGACTCTAAAGAATCGTCAATACGCCGGTAGCAGGTGATGATCATATCAAACACCCACAAGCTGCAAGCGGTCAGCTAAACGTAACAGCCACCCAGGTATTGAGCGATCAGAAGATCAACAAGCTGGCCTGTGCGTTCTCCTGTGAATCCAATCAGTAACACTCCCGTACAGTCCGGTCTGTTCGTCTGATATGTCGCATATCAAGTCTAGGGGTGGTAAACGTCAGACCCCAGTAACCGATAAGTCGTGTCGATGTATGGCTCATAACGGGTCGAGAAACTACTAGTAACACTTGCCAGTAAATCTCTATATCAGCCCTGGCCAGGGACTTCCAGTTATAGCCAATCGAACACAGCACAACATCAACTCCCTATACCGGGAGAGACGAATCCCCTCCTATCGCTCATTGCCTCCATGTGATTCGGGACTGTACCCAAAAGACACCGTTTTGCACGCCCTCTTGGACGTGGTGAGGTGGAAATCAAAGCACAGTAGGAATCACACAAGTCTCCATGATGATCTCGGGTCTACAGACTACCCTGTACCAGTGTCACCGGAGAACTGCCATCTAACGTGTGGTATATCACCATCAGGGAGTTCTCGGCGAGTCCGTCCAGTGTACCCAGTCTCCACTGAGCACCCGTACACCATCTCTGATGTCAAACACCGATGGATATGGGATCATCCATCGCCCATCATATGGGTCAAGATGCGTATACGCTAGTCTACTCTGGTGTATCGATGCCCTGTCTCGATATACCCTCGACTAGGAACAGTTATAGGATGTACTCATCGACTACCGTGGCCCCACTAGTATGATCTCATCATAGTCCCAGTAGTAGAGTACAGATCCTAAGGGCTTTATCAACATGTGAGAGTAAAACAGTAAACCAATACAAGTCAACATGTTAAGATAAAGTGAAATCAAATAGCATACTATCATGACGAGCAAGAAAGTCCTCTCTGTATATATCTAAGCATCCATCATAATATACATCATATGTACAACAATGGCCTCTAGGGCATATACATAACTAACAATCTCCCACTTGCACTAAGGCCAGCTGCTGTAGTATCTCATACCTAGCATCCCTAATAATCTCTCAAACTGTATCTGGGGAATAGCCTTCGTGAATGGATCCGCAGTGTTGTCCTTCGTATCTACTCTCCTGACCTCGATCTCCCGGCGATCAACTATCTCCCTGATCAGGTGATACCGCCTCAGAATATGTCTGGACTTCTGATGGGACGTGGGTTCCTTGGCCAAAGCCACAGCTCCATTGTTATCGCAATACAGAGGTATTGGATGCTCAATGGATGGAACCGCACCAAGTTCACTAATGAACTTCTTTATCCAGACAGCCTCTTTGGCAGCATCGTTGGCAGCGATGTATTCAGCCTCCATCGTCGAGTCTGCAACGGTATCCTGTTTGGAACTCTTCCAACATACCGCCCCTCCATTGAGGGTAAAGACAAATCCCGAGTGCGACTTAGAGTCGTCCTTATCACTTTGGAAGCTGGAATCGGTAAAGGACTCCACCTGGAGTTCTCCGTTACCATACACCAAGAATATCTCCTTAGTCCTTCGTAAGTACTTGAGAATGTTCTTTACAGCTGTCCAGTGACTCTCTCCAGGATCTGCTTGATACCGACTCACTACACTTAGTGAGTATGCTATATCGGGTCTGGTACATAGCATCGCATACATAATAGAGCCTACTGCCGAAGCATAGGGTATCCCTTGCATGCGAGCTCTCTCCAAATCAGTCTTGGGAGACATCTCTTTGGAGAGAGTGAGTCCAGAGATCGTGGGTTGGTTCCCACGCTTGGATTCTTCCATACTAAACCTCTTTAGTATGGTGTCAATGTACCTGGATTGGGACAATCCCAATATCCGTTTAGATCTATCTCTATAGATCATGATTCCCAATATGCAGGAGGCATCACCTAGATCTTTCATTGAGAATCTTTGTGATAAGAAGAGCTTGACTGACTGCAGCATAGGAATATCATTTCCTATCAAGAGTATGTCATCCACGTACAATACGAGGAAGACTACCTTACCCTCTGCTACCTTCTTATAGATACAAGGTTCATCTATATTTTTGATGAAGTCAAACTCTTTGACTACAACATCAAAACAGATGTTCCAACTCCGCGATGCTTGCTTTAACCCATAAATGGATTTAAGCAGCTTGCACACCTTTCCGCTGCTCCCACTATCTACGAAGCCCTCTGGCTGAGTCATGTACATGCTCTCTTCTAAATCACCGTTTAGAAAGGCGGTCTTAACATCCATTTGCCAGATTTCGTAGTCATGGTATGCAGCAATGGCAAGTAAGATCCGGATGGACTTAAGCATAGCCACTGGAGAAAATGTTTCGTCATAATCCACACCTGGTCGTTGACGAAAACCTTTTGCTACAAGTCTAGCTTTGAAAGTCTCAACTTTTCCATCTACACCAAATTTATTTTTAAAGATCCACTTGCTCCCAATGGGTTTTACCCCTTCAAGAGCATTTTCCAAAGTCCATACTTTGTTGGTGTACATGGATTCCATCTCAGATCGCATTGCATCCAGCCATTTCACAGAGTCACCACTCGTGATGGCCTGCTCGAAACTAGTCGGGTCATCATCATCCATGATGCAATCCTCGCTTCCACCATCAATGAGAAAACCTTAGTATCTCTTAGGTGGACGAGAAACCCTACTAGATCGGCGGAGAGGCTGGGGTTCGTCGGGTACTATTGAATCCTCTGGTTCCACTAAATCATCTGTTGCAGTTTGTGTCGCTGGAACCTCTTCCAGTTCTACCTCATTGCCATCAATTTCTTTTGCAAGAAATTCCTTTTCTAAAAAGATGGCATATTGAGAAACAAACACTTTTTGTTCCTCAGCGTGATAGAATATATATCCATAAGAATCTTTTGGATATCCTACAAACTTACATATACCTGATCTTGCCTCGAGTTTGTCCGGATTTTGCTTTTTAACATAGGCCGGACAACCCCATATCTTAACTCGTTTAAGAGATGGTCTCTTCCCATTCCATATCTCATATGGAGTGGTAGACACCGATTTAGTTGGAACTCTATTCAATAGATATGTGGCTGTCTCCAGCGCATAACCCCAAAAGGAGATAGGTAACTCAGCAGTGCTCATCATAGAGCGCACCATATCTAATAGGGTGCGATTCCTCTGCTCCGATACACCGTTGTGCTGTGGTGTATAAGGAGGAGTAAGCTGAGAGAGAATCCCATTCTCTTTTAGATAATCCCGAAACTCATTACTTAAGTATTCACCTCCTCGATCAGATCGAAGAATCTTAATACTTTTGCCCGTTTGATTCTCTACTTCGTGCTTATATTCTCTGAATTTCTCAAAAGCTTCAGACTTGTGTTTCATCAGGAACACATGTCCGAATCTAGAGAGATCGTCAGTGAATGTAATGAAGTAGGAAGAACCGTTCCTGGCATGCGTAGACATGGGACCGCATACATCACTATGTATTAGTCCTAAGAGTTCAGTAACTCTTTCTCCGTGTCCACTAAACGGAGCTTTGGTCATTTTTCCTTTGAGACATGAATGGCAAGTATCATAAGATGATAATTCGAACAGATTCAAATAACCATCCTTATGTAACTTAGCCAGTCGTGTCGCATTGATATGACCAATTCTACAATGCCACAAGAAGAATTCGTTCATATCTGAACTTTTCCTCTTGTGTGTGTTTTGTATATTGAGGATTGTATTCTGATTCAGAATGAATATGCCATTATGTAACGAGCCTGATGCAATCAACTTTTGATCTAGGAATATGTTCATAACATTATCCTATACTACAAAATTATATCCTTCTTTACTTAATAAAGAAACTGATATAATATTGCACATCATGTTCGGTATATAATAGCACTCATTTAGAATCAGTGTATTACGACTCGGCAATACAAGGTGATATTCACCAACTGCTTTGGCTACAATACTTGCACCGTTCCCTACTTGAACGGAATGATCACCTTTTCCCAGTTCTCTACCTTTACGTAGCCCATGTAACTGTTTACATATGTGGGATCCTGATCCGGTATCTAATACCCAGGATGTAGGGTGAACTGAGAAACAGTTCTCAATAACTAACACACCCGAAGAAGATGCATCAATATGCATGTTCTTTTGGGCGGCTTGAGAATCTAGATATTCTTCTATTCCCTGTTCAGTCTTATAACTCTTATAAGAAAGAACGGGTCCAACGTTCCCTTGCTCAGTACAATAATCGGGTTCAGTCAATACATCAATATTATTATCTTGATTATGGCCTGACATGGTCGCTACCTGGAAAGAGAGAGAAGAAAACACTTTAGCGTATGCTCTTGCAAGATTAGATTGGTTATTATCTTATCTAATCAGGATGTCTCCCACTGTTTTTATCAAATCTACCTTCAAACCCTAAAAAGGTAAGATTAGCCGGGATTAATTACACCCTACAATTTCGTCAATCTTTCAGCCAGAACAGTGTCGGTACTTTGAGGGAGGTTCCCCGTGCTTTCGCACGGACCTAATTAAAGTAAACCTCGTTTTCCCAGAGGCGTAACCCCGTTAACACTTTTCTAGACACCTACTTGAATGACTAATTGTCCTGTGTAAAACTCTCCCAGGAGTAACTCTTACTCGCAGTGGGTATCGGGATCCAACTATCTCATAGGAGGTATGCAATCTCATTGCAAATTTCAACACTTGAAATTCCCGATAATATTTTTACCCCTAGTGTCTTATGACCTTAACTATGGTCAACAAATCACAAGCACTAGTCAAGTTCTACCCGTCATTTCTTGATTAATTTAGACCCACCCACATGACCCTTAACTATGGTCAACAAAGTCATATGACTGTCCTAATTAATCACATCTTATGTTATATAGGAAAACATCACTTAGTTACCGTACACTGCGCCTTAACTATGGTCAACAAACGCAGCACGAATACTAAGTACTCTATTTTCCTAAAATGACGGAGGGTTACGCAGGTTTTTCAAAAAACCCGAGCGTAATGAACTTGATATCGTCGTAGAATCGAGTGTTTTTGAAAAGGAGTGTTTTTGAGGCTTTTCTTAGTTTCGCTAAAGGGGTCACTCCCGGTGAAGGGATCGTCGGCCCTTTCCTCATCGAATAAGGTGCAGGATATATCATATATACCGCTGTGCAAAGCAAAACACTAAAAGCAATCAAAAGACAATCCGAGTTTTGTAGCATCTGCCAGTTTTGCTAAAGGAGTCACTCCCGGTGAAGGGATCTCGGTCCTTTCCTCATCGAATAAGGTGCAGGACATATCATATATATCACTGTGCAAAGCAAAACTGTAGCTACCCTTTTTTATAAAGTTTTGATTCTACAACATCTTTAGGTTTCTTTTCTTTTTATTAATCTCATTAATAAAAATCCCATCAGCTTATGCTTCCTAAGCATCACAGAAGAAACGAAAGCAGTAATATTTATATATCAGCATATATATAGTATAAGCATTCGTCTCAGGCAGTAATATGATCTCATCACAGAACATTGCAGCAGAAGAACATATATGAAATATTGGATATACTAGGACGTCCGTGTTTTCAATACGAGCCTGTATAAAACACGGATTCCACGGTCGCGACGAATAGCCAAACCCACATCCCAAGACCCCTACGAGAGCGGCAAGTAACTCTGCCAATTCTAGGGTTAGGAGACCCGGTCTCGACTCCTCGAGATGGCCTCCCACTGGACCCTAGAACCCGGTTACTTGTGCTCCCCTCCTTGGGTCTACCTAATGCGGAAAAGTAAATAATATACACTGGTGACATCAACCGCAACCTGGAAGTGCCCCAAATAAAAGAATATTACATTACAAATGAATTTTACATGAATGAAAATAAAAACCCTCATCTCACAGAAAACCCCCGGCTATTCAGAACGCGACGATCCAATATCACATATTATAGCAACACATAATATCACATATCATCAACGTAAGTAAATATGCGCATCCCAATTGTCTTTGGCATATAGCAACGAAACCGGCGATTTCACATATTACACTTACGGTCACAGAAAAGAAAGTGTAAAACTACAATATTTGGAATCCACAATCACTTTAGACATCGTAAATCCGAAATATCACATAGTTCGCATTTCATGCCTAACTCTATGAATTCCACATATTGTATCACATTCCAGATAAATAGACAGTATTAAACTTTCCGAACAGATAATCAAACACCCAAAATTTCCTAAAGTACTCAACTCTTGAGCGGAGTTCAAATAATCCCAGAATATGTCACAGTACCAGTGATCCAGCCGTAGAAGAGTCAAGCCAACGCCTCACATGTGGCACGCCGTACTGCCCCAAACCCGAAGGTTCAAAAGGCAGTTCAAGACGGTCACATAATCGTGTTAAGGTTTGTTGTCTTCTAGAGGGTCCACCGCTTAACTTGTACAATTTTCCGAAATATTTAAACCCAGTAAAAATTCAACGCTTGAAACTTTGCCGTGCCGGGATAAAGTGGGTTAATGATATCCGTTCAACTAGTTTAACAGTTTCTAAATATCCGGAAAGAAATACGAATTTAAAATTTCCGATCGAATCTACGATTAAAAAATAAACCCCATATTTAAACAACACTGGAATCTCTTTTAAAAATATCCAGAAGCATCAACAAGCACCTACGGATATTACCAGAAAAGCCACGTGTCGCCAATCGATGAATCCGCCGCGGAACCGCCGCGCAAGCTTGCTTACGCCGCGATTCCGCCGCCGTTTGGTCTAATTGGGGGCTCGGGTTTTATGGTAATTCTTAGAATTCCCTGCTGATTTTTTTACATATTTTTAATTCAGAAAAATCCCAAATTTTAAAAAATTTCCAGAGAGGGGTCTAGTTTTGTCGGTTCGGGTTCGATCGGAGTTTTAACTTCGTAAACACATCGCCTAATGCTCTAGCTAGGCTCTGATACCACTGTAGGGTTCCTAGGCACTCATGTGAAGGTTCATAAGGCATCAAACATGCCCGGATTAAAATTTAGACGTGCCGAACAACCCAAAGCCGGGATCTTTGCTAGATTATTAGGGTTTAACATGCAAGATGATAACTTTTATCTAAGTGTGAGGGATTACAACCTTTGTAGTCCGCTCCTTCGCTTCACAAGCTCCGAGTAGAAGTCCCTTTGCCGCGATCCACGATCTCCCGGACTCATGAGAGGCTCCACGACTCGAACGATCCATGCTAGCTTGAAGTGTTCCAAATCTCCGATGATCTACGTCGAAGTTGCAAAGACTCAAGCTTTCTCACTCTAAAGAGATGAACACACTAATCTCAAGGGCTAGATGAGATGAGGATGAGAGAGTAGTAATTTTGCTTTCTTTTTAAATCATTTTCTCATATTATTTCATCACATAAAGAAAATCTAGTAAGCTTTCTTCAAGAGAGAAGAAGATGATAATGGAAAATCAATAATAAGATTAATCCTTTTGTGATGAATAGAAAGAAGACTATATGATTGATTTATAAACCATAGTCAAGGATGAGTGGCTAGGATTTAGTAGAGAATAAACTAGAGTTAGGGTTTGGTTGGGTTAAGAATGTGTCATCCAAAAAATATCTTAAGAATGACAAAAGAAAAAGCTTCTAGAAGGTGCATGAAGCATCTAACCCTAATCAAACCCTAACCTCAATTAATCATCCTTAAACATGTTTAACAATTAATCATATCATGTCACAATAATATATATCACATATATATTATATATTTGCAGCAAAAGAAAATAATACAATTAACATATATCGCATATATATCAATGTATCATCCAATGAGAAAATGAAATAATAAAGCGAGCCAATATTAGATAATGTAATAATATATCATATATATTATTATACATTAAATCATCGAATCAACACTTGATCCGACGATCCGGCTATATCGAATATTACCGACTAATATATCATGTACCGATTCATCGAATCAACACTTGATCCGATGTCCCGGTTCATATCTAAATATCGCGAGAATATAATACGGTATCTCATATCGCATTATTCTCGGTCCTGCACATATCACATATGTTCCTCTACTCCGTTTCGCCTGAGCCAAGAAACCTCTGTGTAGGACTCTAAAGAATCGTCAATACGTCGGTAGCAGGTGATGATCATATCAAACACCCACAAGCTGCAAGCGGTCAGCTAAACGTAACAGCCACCCAGGTATTGAGCGATCAGAAGATCAACAAGCTAGCCTGTGCGTTCTCCTGTGAATCCAATCAGTAACACTCCCGTACAGTCCGGTCTGTTCGTCTGATATGTCGCATATCAAGTCTAGGGGTGGTAAACGTCAGACCCCAGTAACCGATAAGTCGTGTCGATGTATGGCTCATAACGGGTCAAGAAACTACTAGTAACACTTGCCAGTAAATCTCTATATCAGCCCTGGCCAGGGACTTCCAGTTATAGCCAATCGAACACAGCACAACATCAACTCCCTATACCGGGAGAGACGAATCCCCTCCTATCGCTCATTGCCTCCATGTGATTCGGGACTGTACCCAAAAGCCACCGTTTTGCACGCCCTCTTGGACGTGGTAAGGTGGAAATCAAAGCACAGTAGGAATCACACAAGACTCCATGACGATCTCGGGTCTACAGACTACCCTGTACCAGTGTCACCGGAGAACTGCCATCTGACGTATGGTATATCACCATCTGGGAGTTCTCGGCGAGTCCGTCCAGTGTACCCAGTCTCCACTGAGCACCCGTACACCATCTCTGATGTCAAACACCGATGGATATGGGATCATCCATCGCCCATCATATGGGTCAAGATGCGTATACGCTAGTCTACTCTGGTGTATCGATGCCCTGTCTCGATATACCCTCGACTAGGAACAGTTATAGGATGTACTCATCGACTACCGTGGCCCCACTAGTATGATCTCATCATAGTCCCAGTAGTCGAGTACAGATCCTAAGGGCTTTATCAACATGTGAGAGTAAAACAGTAAACCAATACAAGTCAACATGTTAAGATAAAGTGAAACCAAATAGCATACTATCATGACAAGCAAGAAAGTCCTCTCTGTATATATCTAAGCATCCATCATAATATACATCATATGTACAACAATGGCCTCTAGGGCATATACATAACTAACAAATACTCTTCCCTCATTTTAACTTAGCCCAAGAGTGAACCCAAAATTTTGCCTATTTCTAAATAAACTACAAGGCATATACTTTCTACCGTTAAACTTTAAGGAATGTTATTTTTAGGGTTTTTAATTCACTAAGTCTAAGATCTAGTTGCTCCTAGCTAGTTAACCTATCTGTCAAACTCAAATCAAATATGGCCAAAATTGAATACAATATTTTTATAATTTTTGAAATTTTTCAAATTTTTATGGGTTTTCAAATAAATATGCAAATGCAAAAATATGTACAAATGAATGCGAAGGAAGAAGACGTACCGAGCATACCCCCAAACTTGAACTTGACAGTGTCCTCGCTGTCATACTAAACCAAGAGGGTCAAAATACCGGCACTTCCCTATTTATTTATTTATAATTTTTTTTATTGTTAAGGAAAACAAAATATATACAGAAAGCCCCCCCCCCCAAACTTCATTTAAACTATGTTAGACATTACTGCCAAACTCTGCATAGATTAAACGTCAACACCAACCAGTTGAAAAATTTATCAGTAAAGAGTATTGGTTGGTGGAAGAATGAGTTGTAGCAATACAAAAAGAATTGGGGAAGATAGAAGTGGTGGTATGGAAGGTGTGGAGGTGAATAGACAGGAGGTGGTGATGAATCAAAACGAGAATGTGAATGATCAGCAATCAGTGGAATATTGGCATTCTCGTAGCTTATTAAAAGAAATGGGGGTGGTTCAACTTCTAAAGGAGGAGGTTGACTCACCACAATACCCCCAAAATGTTTCTGTGGGTCCTCTATTGACTTGGCATCATCCATCAATTGCATATGATATTCAATTATAAGGGAATTGATCTCCTCAATGTCCGCCATAGTCCAACCGAAAACTTGCCGCCTATCTTGTAAGACCTTTAAAATAGCGTTCTCTTGCTCGAAGGCTAGAGAGGCTGATATTATAATGGGAAAGTCTCATTCTCACCTATGTAAGCATATTTAAGGTGAGGCGGTAAGGACATGAGTTCGAGTTTCGGAGGCGAAAGAATCATTGCGGAATCTTCATCGAACTCAAAGGACTCCAACACAGGTTCGAAATCACTGCCAACAACCGATTCGGATGGTTCGACTAACTCATCAAAAAATTCAAAAGACTCATATTCAGGCTGTGAGTCGTCATCATCCGAAAAAGTGAAACATTCATAATCCATATCGGTTGTGTCAACGGTGGTAGGCTCAAGGAGGGACGCACTAGTGGTGTCAAAACTGTTTTCATCAAACAAGAATCTTTCAAGCTCGCAGTCCTCCTGCGTGATTTCGTGAATAGAGCAAACTTCTCGTGTACTAGTTTTAGGTACGGGGGGCAGGCTTCCCATCTTATAAATATTGAACTCACTAGACGTCTTCCCGAAGGATAGAGTCATGGAGCCATTGCGACAGTTTATCACAGCATTGGAAGTGGCCAAAAATGGTCGACCGAGAATCACCGGAATTTGGTTTCTTGGGTTAGCAACAGGTTGTGTATCTATAACAATAAAATCAACGGGGAATATGAACTCCCCAACTTTGATCAACACATCCTCTAGCTCACCCCTTGGATGGGTGATTGATCGATCAGCCATTTGGAGAGTACAACGAGTGGGTTTCAACTCTCCAACCCTTAATTGTTCGTACACGGAGTAGGGAAGCAGGTTAACACTAGACCCAAGATCTAAAAGTGCTCGATTAATTTTCTTATCCCCAATTGTGATTGAAATCGTAGGACAGCCGGGGTCCTTTCGTTTTTGGGGTAAGGTTTGAGGGTGGTTAATAGCATTGCTCACTGCACTAGCCACTAGCACTTTCTTGGGTACTTGAGATGACTTTCTCTTCGAGGTGCATAAGCCATTTAAGATTTTCGCGTATGAAGGGACTTGTTGGATTGCATCCAAGAGAGGTATATTTATGCTAACCTGCTTAAATAACTCCACAATTTTCTCCATTTGTGCAGTTGGTTTATTGGGACTCAACCTGTTTGGAAATGGAGCATTTTGAAGATTTGTTGAGTCAAAAGTCTGTGGAGTAGAATATGGAGTAGGAACGGCACCCCGTGTAGATGTGTTCGTGTTGTGAGAAATGGGTCCGTTCGAGTTAGAAGAAGTAGAGCCGTGTGAAGGGTGGAGACTAGGCTCTAAAGAAAAAGGTGAAGGAAATGAAGAAGGGGAAGATGACGATGGAGAAGAAGAAGAACAAGAACAAGAACCACCGGCGGGGATGTCATCACTAGTTCCCACATTATTTTGCAACACTCTTCCGATTCTCAACGTGGTCACCGCATTTACATTGTGATTGTGATATGCATTTTGTGTGTGACCGGGATTTGGCAATGGTTGAGATGGAAGCTTTCCCTTTTCTCTCTCGCTCAACGCAGCAGTTAATTGTGCAATTTGTGCCTCAATAGATTTGATACTTTGATCGTGTGAGGCATTGTTATGCATCAAAGACTGAACATAATTTTCAAATCTTGCTGCGGATTCTGTAGATTACTTGAGAAATGCATCTAGACTTTTTTCGAGCGAGATAACCTTATCATCATTTGGTTGAACCAAATTGTTCGTTTGATTTGTATAAGGTTGTTGTTGGAAAGGTTGCTGGTTTTGAGTTTGTGAAGGTGCTTGTTGTTGTTGTGGAGGAGGAGGTCTTTGAAAATTGTTATTTCCTTGGACTTGTTGATTTGGGTGACTCCTCCATCCCGGATTGTATGTCGAAGAGTACGGATCGTTTCTTTGTCGTTGCTGAAATGAAGCATTGACTTGATCATGTCCTTGAGTAGATGCATTATAAGGACACTCTTCGGTTAGATGCGATGGATTCGCACAACAAGCACAAACAGTTCGTGGAGGTAAAGCAGGGGCAGGAGAAGACGATGAGATTTTGGTCTCAATGGCTGCTAGCTTTTTCATAAGTGCGGCCATCTCGGCCTTCATAGAAATCGACATATCTACTTGATGTATGCCTGCCCTAGATTGACCAATAGAAGAAGATTATGTGGTCTTGGTACTCTCCCACTGAATTGTTTGCTCACTAAGATACTCAAGAAACTGCCACGCTTCGTCGCTAGACTTGGAGAGAAAATGACTTTAACATAATGTTTCTAGCAACTGCTTCGTTGCCGAGTTCAATCCCTCGTATAATGTTTGGCAAAGTTGCCAACTTTCGATCCCATGATGAGGGCATTGAACAAGTAGGTCTTTAAATCTCTCGAAGCACTTCCAAAATGGTTCGGAAGGAAGCTGTGAAAATTGTATAATCTCGTTACGGATTCTAGCAGTTTTGTGATGAGGATAGAATTTTTTCAGAAAAGCTCTCACAAACTCGTCCCAATTTCTAATGGAATGTGATGCGGTGCTGTATAGCCACTTCTCGGCTAGGTCACATTAGGTGAAAGGAATGAACCTTAGCCTTATAGCGTCATCACTTAATTGGGTCGTTTTCATCATAGCGCACACATTTTGGAATTTATTGATAAAGATATATGCATCTTCAGATTCCAAACCATGAAATTTTGGCAGCATATTGATGAAATGTGGTTTTATTTCAAAATTGTCCCCATTTACCGGTGGGGGTGAAAGACATGTAGGTAAAGAAGTGCGGACGGGGTAGAAGAGATCCTGGAGCGCAACTCGTGCGGGCACTACAACAGGCGGAAAATTCGGGTTATTCGCACCTAATGGAGGTGGAATCATTCCCGTCGGTAAGGTATCGTTGGGGTTGACTCCCGACATACCTTCGAATGAAGAATTTGAAGGTGGAGGTAAGGAAATGGAGGGAATTTCGACTTTGGTGTCGAAAGGTTCGTCGGTCGGTACCAACGAAACACGGACTAATCGGGCGTTAGTATCCCTAGTCCAAAGTGACATACACTAAAAAGGGTAGTGTAGTCAGAAAAGAAAAAAAACAGAATGTGGGGGTAAGATAACGTCAATGAGAAGAAGTGGTGTAGGTGAGTTGCAAGTTTTCTTTAGCGACAAGTTGCAAGTTTTGAAAAGATTTTTCTCTTTTTTATTTATTTATGTGAGAATGTTTTGCAAAAAGATTTTTTTTGAAAAGAGACTCGTGATACAATTGCTATCAACCACACATGCACAATCAGGCCTAGATCTAGGGTCACCTAGGTCTGCTAGACAGCTCCTAACTAGGGCTAGAAATAGGACCTCAAACCGCCTCTTCACCGACAATTACGGCCAGGTAAGTGCCAGGTAAGTGGGAAGGAACCACAATAGTGGGCCTAATTAATAACCACTAGCCTAGACACACTTGCCTAGACACCGCAAGGTCAGGTTAGGATAAACGGCCGATACCTATACTAGTCCTTTTCCTATTGAGCTCGATGTCCTTAGGTCTGAGTCTAGTATTTTTTTAATTAATTGTGGTCAATGCAAATGCTTTAAGTGTTTTCTGGGGTCCTGGGAAGGGTGATGAAATCCCCACCCAATCTGAGTTTGGTCAATTATCCCCTTAAAGTCCGATTAAATTATGCAAAACAATAAAATTCACTTGCAATCAATTTTTTAGCACGACGCAAAGAAACCTGCAGAAAATCTGTTATTTAGAAGGGGAGAGAGAAGATTTTTAGCGCAAAGAATTCCTGCAGAAAATTTTCACAAAAGATATATGGAGGTTGACAGAGGAAGGGATTAGAAAACAAACAGAGCAAATTTGAGGTGCTGACGTGGCAGCCAAGCGGCGGAACCGCGGTCTGGGGCCCACCTTTGCCGCGGAAACGCGGTCTGTTGGAGTGATCAGGCTCTGAAAAATTTTCTACTCCTCTGTTATGATATTTGCTCTCTGTTTTAATGTCCACTTTTCTGATTTGCCCTCTGTAAAATTCCTGATCCGAGAATCTTCGCTATTCCTACAAAATTCAAAAGATAATCCTTCAAACAGATCAAAATTGATAAAAAAATTTATTTCTTTTTTTTTATTTTCAGATTTTTATAATTTTTAAAATTTATATCAACCCGAAATTACACAGAAAGAATTTTACGCCATCCCCGGCAACGGCGCCATTTGATTGATTGATTTAGCGTGCTTGCGCTTTCTAAAAGATAGATCAAAAATACTTGTTAACCGCAATCAGAAACGGCGTCGCTTTGCAGCTAGCCGGTGAGTACGGGTCGATCCACAGAGATGTGTAATTTTCTTAATGTGTTTTTACGAGTTGATTCCAAATGTTGTTTGGCTTGATTTATTAAATCTAAAGAACCTAGATCTATCGATAAACTAAATTAATCTAAATTAAAGTCTTGCTAGGGTTAGGCTTAAGGGAAGTTGGGAGATTAAAGATTTCCTCGCCGCTTTCAATGCCTTATTTTAGATCTATTAGATGTTATAGTAATTATCAATAAAGTGGATTAGAATCTTTTGGGAAGATGTTTCTTCCTCTAGATTTTTGTCATTCCTTTATCGATAATTACCCTAACCTCCATGGAAAACGCGCGCAACCGGGCCTTTATACTACGGTGTCATCGTTACCTCGAGGGGTAGGATGCCGTAGGGCGCGGTGTGTGCGCGTATGCATGGAGATCTAATTCTTAGGTGTGAATGGCATGAAAGGAGTGAGAGATCTCATCTCTCAAACCTTTCCCTAAGGCTAACCCTAACAAGCGAGGAGATTACTCGCTCATTAGGGGATTAAAAGACATTCTAAATTAAAAGAGAATTAAAACAAAGAATTAAAAATAACTTACTAATTTTATTGATGGCTCCCTCCAAGCAATAATACAGAACAGATCTGAATTTGTGTATTGAAAAGAGGCATGAGTTTTACAGATCTGTGATTACAATTTATAAGTAAACACGGAAAATTAGGGTTTCAGAGTCTCGCGCATGTGCAATTACAGATATGCCTACGAAAAATCCCAACCCCTGCACCGACGCACCGACACTAGAAAGATACACCGACACGGGCTTTAAATGGCCGCGGAACCGCGGCATTAGTGGGCTTGGGCCGCGGTTCCGCGGCCCTTTGGGGAGATCTCTTGGTGAAATTTCCTGGGTTGCTTCTTGTTGGCTTGGGCTTCTTATTTATATATATATCTTTTTCCATTTGGGCTTCTAGGTTGGTTCCAGATCTTCAGTGAACAATTTGCAATGGATTTTTAACCGTTCGCTTTGAGTCGATGTCTTGAATCTTGCTTTGTGAATTGTTCCTTATGTAGGCTTGATCAAGATTCTCTGTTTGTTGGTTAAAGTCCACATTTTCATCGTCTTTACATCGTTTGCACTGTTTTCTGTCCAAGAACCTGTAACCTGTAACATGTAGCAGACATGCGTCAAAAGCACCTGTTTATTTATAAAACGAATAAGAATTGGGGAATATAAACTGCAATATTATGATATGAATAACCGTCGAGGTTTGGAACTAGGGACTTTGCCGTGGCTCCGCTGTTTGATTGTCGCGTCTGAATCCTGTTTAAGGAAGAACGATGGGGTGACATCTCGTCTGCTGTATCGAGACGAACGTCGAGGTAGTGACCACTCCGCACTGGTGCAAGATGATCTCTGATTGTCTTTCCGGCTTTATATGACTTGCCGTTAAGACCATGAAGCTAGGAATTTAGCCTTCGCTTCGCTTGCTGGCATTGCGTCCTCTATATCGAGACGAATATCGCGGTTATCTCTAGGTTGTTGGTAAATCGTCGAGGTTTAGAACTAGGGACTTTGCCGCGGCTCCGCTGTTTGATTGTCGCGTCTGAATCCTGTTTGAGGAAGAACGCTGGGGTGACATCTCGTCTGCTGTATCGAGACGAACGTCGAGGTGGTGACCACTCCGCACTGGTGCAAGATGATCTCCGATTGTCTTTCCGGCTTTATATGACTTGCCGTTAAGACCCTGAAGCTAGGAATTTGGCCTTCGCTTCGCTTCCTGGCATTGCGTCCTCTATATCGAGATGAATGTCGTGGTTATCTTTAGGTTGTTGGTGAACCGTCGAGGTTTGGAACTAGGGACTTTGTCGTGGCTCCGCTGTTTGATGATGTTGCGTCTGCTGTGTCGAGACGAACGTCGAGGTGGTGACCATTTCGCACTGGTGTGAGATGATCTCCGGTTGTCTTTCAGGCTTTATATGACTTGCCGTTAAGACTCTGAAGCTAGGTATTTGGCCTTCGCTTCATTTGCTTTGGCGCGTCTGAATCCTGCTAGGGGAAGAACGCTGGGGTGACATCTCGTCTGCTGTATCGAGACGATCGTCGAGGTGGTGACCACTCCGCACTGGTGCAAGATGATCTCCAATTGTCTTTCAGGCTTTATATGAGTTGCCGTCAAGACCCTGAAGCTAAGAATTTAGCCTTTGCTTCGTTTGCTTTGGCGCGTCCGAATCCTGCTGGGGGAAAAACGCTGGGGTGACATCTCGTCTGCTGTATCGAGACGATCGTCGAGGTAGTGACCACTCCACACTGGTGCAAGATGATCTCCGATTGTCTTTCAGGCTTTATATGACTTGCCGTTAAGACCCTGAAGCTAGGAATTTGGCCTTCGCTTCGCTTGCTGTGGTGTGTCCGAATCCTGTTGGAGGAGGGACGCTGTATTGACATTTCGTCTGCTGTCTCGAGACGATCGCTGGGGTGAAGCTGGGATTTTTCCGTCACTCCGCTTTGCTGACCACGGGGTCTTTTGTTGACGTTGCATTTACATCCTGCTGAACTGCGAAGGAACGCCTTTGTTGATATCTCGTCTGCTGTATCGAGACGAATGCTGAGGTGAAGCTGGGATTTTGCCATGGCTTCGTTTGATAGTGTAACATCTGTGTCATGCTGGAATGAGGAGGCCCACCGTCGTTGGTCTCCACGCTGCAGATGTGTCCATTAAAATTTGGAACCTAGGGACTTTGCTATGGTTCCATTTCGTTGCGACTCTGAGGTCGATTGTTGACGTCACGTCTGCATCTGGTTGGAGTGAGGAGAAACGCCATTAGTGACCTATAAGTTGTCGATGTTGACGTCGAGACCCTGAAGCTAGGGATCTTTCTTTGCTTCATTTGTTGACATTGTGTCTGCAATATTGCGACAAATGTCGAGGTTGTCTCTAGGTTGTCTATGAACCGTCGAGATTTGGCTTCGCTTTCTGATGGAGCCTGTTGGGAAGGTATGGTTCCCTCTTAGTTTGTGCCCCTGGATTGTATACAGGGATCGATTTGATCTCACCTGTAGGGCAAATTTTATTTTTTTTCTTTTCCGCGATGCTCTATCATTTCAGCTTCTATATCGCGAAGGTCGCGATTGCCCAATCATTTCGGCTATTTTCCGCGGTGCCCAATCATTTCGGCTATTTATTTTATTTTTACTCGCTGCTTTTTATTGCGAGTTGCCCAATCATTTCGGCTATTTTGCATGCATACATTTTTACTTCCTGATTTTTATTGCAAGCTGCCCCATCATTTCGGCTATTTCGTATGCATGTATGGCTCGCTGATTTTTTTATCGCGAGTATGGAACTTGGAATCTGACGCCAATCTCTGCATCAGCATCGCTACAACTGGAATATTGCCAGGAGCGAATCATCATTTGCCTCTGTCGATGTCGAACAAAGGTGGCTTAGTAAACAGGGTTAGGATGCTGTCGACTAAGGCTTTTGGCTTCATGAGCCGTAAGGGTCTCACAAAGATATTTCTCCCTACGAGTCGTGAGGATCTCGTAGGTGTGTTTTCTCCTTAGGAATCGTGAGGATTCCTAAGTGTATGTTCCCCTGTAAGTCGTAAGGATCTTACAAAAGGGTTCTCTCCTTATAAGTCGAGAGGACTTATAAGGGTTGTTCACCATATGGACATATCCCTAGTCACGGGTGGGACTTGGTTAGGGAAATGTTTATTCGCGCCCGTGGATTATATACAAGGGTCGGTATGAGCCGCTTGTAGGGCAATATCGAAGATTGTGGGAGTTGCTTAAGAACAGGTTAAGGTTTCTGTAACTTAAGACTTTCAAATCTTATGAGCCGTGAGGGTCCCATAAGAGAGTTCTCCTTACGAGTCGTGAGGATCTCGCAAGTATAATTTCTCCTTAGGAATAGTGAGGATCCCTAAGTGTGTTGCTCCATTGCGAGTCGTAAGGATCTCACGCGGGTGGTTTCTCCTTACGAGGTCGAGAGGACCCTGTAAGTGTCTTTTAATGAAGTTGCGCCCTTTCGGGTTTTCACAAACACTCGCCGGTAGCCCTGCTGTTTTTACTCACGGAGCCCTTTCGGGTTTTCATCCATGCCCATTTTGCTTATGGACATACCGTTTCTATTTTTTTATTATTATTATTTTTTTATTCTTTTTTTTAACGAGATCGCGCCCTTTCGGGTTTTCACGAACACTCGCCGGTAGCCCTGCTGTTTTTACTCACGGAGCCCTTTCGGGTTTTCGTTCGTGCCCATTTTGCTTATGGACATACCGTTTTTATTATTTTTTTATTATTATTATTTTTTATCACGTCAGCCTGAGGATGCCGCGGTAGTAGTTTAAAGACGTTTCGGTCATCAGCTAGTTTTAGGACGTAGTGGTCCGTCATTAGTTTAAGGACGTTTCGGTCCGTCATTAGTTTAAAGACGTTTTGGTCCGCTGTCGCCGTATTTGAGGCGAATCTCTAGTTTACTGACTTTTCGGTCTATGGGGCTTTCCCTATGAATGATGCCCCCGGCATATCCGTCTTTCTCGGAGCATGTGGTTGTGGCGGGCTCACCTTCCGGTTTTCGAAGATGACGAACTTGCCCCGTTGGTATTGGTCTTCAACCCAGTTTTTGAAGACGTAGCAATCCTCGATCAGGTGACTTATCGTTTGGTGGTAAGGGCAATAATTGAGATTGTTAACATCGCCTGGCCGTAACGGACATTTTGGACTCGGCAGATTGATGAGTCTGTCGTGCACTGCCAGCTCGAACAGTCTCCTTGTTTTATCTTGAGGAAACGAGTAAGGACGTCCTAGCCTCTCCTCGAGGGATATGCGTGGGCGCATATTGTTTTGACGAACAACCGGTCTAGGGCCACTCGATTGTTGTTGAGTGTTGGCGACGAAGGCCGTTTTTCCCTTTCCTTTATCCTTTTTGTTCGCTCCGTTGTTTGTGGGTCCGAGATTCTCTCCGGATATCGTGCAATTGAGCGGCTGAATGTTCTCGCAACTCCTCAATCTTTCAGAGATGGACTCCTTGAAGAGAGGGTTGAAGGCTATTTTTTCGTCGGGGTCATTCCCAAAAGTGAGAACTCGTGATCCCCCGAGCTCGTCCCTATGACAATTGCCAGCAACTCTTTTATGCTCATATGTCGTATTTTTTCGCTGTCTACGAGCTCCCCGCTTTGCTCTATTGATGTAATGCCTATGAGCGACATACCATTGCCACCAACACTTAAAGGAGTCACAGTCTTCAGTAGGGTGTGTGATCTTCTGATGATACAAGCAGTAGTTAGGATGCATCTCTACTCCGTCGAGAGTGTTTTCTTCAGAGGGTGGTAGCTTCATTCCCACTGATATGGCCTTAGCAAACCTTTTCCTCGTCTTGAATTTGTTTTTATCCACAGCGGATGTCTTTTTTATTTGACGGGAGTGCCTCGGCTCTTTCGTCTAATCGCCGGCATTTAGCTCCTTCCAATATGGTCATCTCACGCTCTTGATTGGCTTTAACTTTCAGACGAATCTCATTCAGGAAGGTATCGATCACCTCGTCTGACGGCCACAGAAGTTCTGGTTCAGGCCCTGCCCTCGGTTTCTCGGTGCAAGGAACCTCTTCATCATCTATCAATGAGTGAGAGATCACATGACAACTCGCTACGTAGTCCTCGGATTCATCTGATGAGTCTTCTCCATCGTTTTCGTGCTCAACAAAAGAACAAGCTTCTCCCGGCGTGTCCGTCTTCTTTAGAGTGTGCGGCTGTGGTGGGTTTATCTTCCACTTTTCAGACAGCGCGAACTTGCCTTGTAGGTACTGATCCTCGATCCATCCCTTAAAGACGAAACAGTCCTCGATCGGGTGACTTACCGTTTGGTGGTAAGGGCAATAATTAGGATTATTAAGATCGCCTGGCTGCAACAGACGTTTTGGACTCGGCAGATTGATGAGTCTGTTGTGCACTGCCAACTCGAAGAGTCTTCTTGTTTTATTCTGAGGAAACGAGTAAGGGCGTCCAAGTCTCTCCTCGAGGGATGGACATGGACGAACGCTGTTTTGGAGAATAACCGGCTTTAACTTGCTCGACCGTTGTTGAGTATTGGCAGCGAAGGTTGCCTTCCCTTTGCCCTTTTCATTCCAAGGCTCTGTCTTTGAAGAGGAAGGCGTATGGCCCATCTGGTCCATTTGGGTCAGCTTGTCAATCAAGGCCTGGAAGGTGGTCGGCTTGAAGAACATCATGAATTGGAAGATGGTCGCTTGAGGGTCGAGAGTACCCACGAATATGTCCACGGCAGGAGCTTCTTCGATGCGCTGCTCGCACTTTGACCATAGATTACGCCACCGTATCGCATACTGGACCCAAGTTTCTCTAGGATTTACCCTGGCATTAATCAATGCCGTGATTGGGGTGCGTTCACTGGCACTCGCGAATTGCTGAGTAAACAACAACTCCATTTCAGCGAAGGTCTTGACGGAGTCATTTGGGAGTTCGGAGTACCACTCAAATGCCGTCTCCGATAAGCTACCGACGAACTGGCGAAGCAACAATTTATCATCACCGCCGGTATTGCCACAAAGAGCCCTGAACTGGGCAACATGTTGATGTGGATTCCCCGTCCCTTTATATACATGGAACTTAGGGATCGTATATCCCGGCGGGTAACTGATTTGGTCATACCAGCTCGGATAGGATCGTTCGGTCCTAACAATTTGCCAGCCGCTTCACTCGCCTGATGAGCTCGTATTTGCTGAGCTATATAGTCATCCAGTGCGGCCTTGGAAATGGTTTCCTCCTTGGCTGTTGAAAGAGCCGGAGGAGGATTATATGTCTCCCTTCTATCGTCTTCAATAATGATCAGAGGGTCTTCAGCTGGAGGATCCGGCTGTACCATCATCCCGACCATGTCTTGGAAGAGAAGTGCCATTCGCTTTATGTTAGCCGCTCGCTCTGCGGCTTCTTTGTCCTTCTTTTTGAGGACTCTGCGTAAGAAGTCGGCATCAGTTTCTTGTTCGTGACGCTGCTCTGATGATGCCTCCGGGCTTTCTTTTGGCCCCGTAAGTGCGGCCATTGCAGTCATCATCTCCTGAAGCTTCTGTTGCTGCTCCTGGGCTTTCGTCACGGATCGGGTGAGCGGTCGGTGACCCGTCGAAGCACGGCTTTCCTCCTTTCCAGAAGCCATACAAACAGTGTGCACCACCATGCCCCCAGACTTAGGGTGTTTGTGCTCAGCGCATTTACGGTTCGCCATGTTCACAGGGGCTTTTTGCGGCCTCCTTTTCTTTTGAGTGGTTGAAGTTGAGGGGGCCGTTGTAGTGGGCATCCAAGTAGCCGTTGCTTTTTGTGACTTGACGGAGTAATCCTTCCCCTGTCGAACCTTCATCGTTTTCTATCGGCGGAGATAGTCTTGATCAATCACCGACTCATGGACCTGTCGCCAGACCTTGTAAATTTTAGAGGACGGACATTGAGGGGGCTGCTCTAGCTTCTTCTCTGGAGTATTCTCCACAGGTGAAGGAGTTCTCTTCAGCACTGCAGTAGGAGAGTTTCTGCGCACTTTGTTGAGCAGTTCAAAGCTGTTCCCGGTTGGAATAGCAGCGTCAACTTCCATCGCTGAAGCCGGCGGAGTCAGTCCAGAAGGGGAATTGCCCCCAGCTTTCCTCACTCGGCGCCAGTGGAGACGTCGAGCATGTCGTGCGGATGAGATCACCTCCGTTGTTGGGTAAGCTTCTTCATGCCTCCTGCTTTGAGGAGAGACTGTTATTGGTGCTAGCCTATCAAAGACTGACACCCGTTGAGAAGCAATGTCTAATCTGTCAAAGATAGACCTCTGAGCAGGAGAAGCAGCTTTGAGGACCTCGCCTGGAGCAGCAACCGGAATGGACAGCCTTGAAAAAACTGACTTCTTGGAAGGAGGTGCCTTTCCAATGATTTCGTCCGCTTGAGCCGGGATAGCTATCCGCTTTGGGATGGCAGCTTCGGGTATCGCGGGTTTGCAGATGTTCTGGCCCAGTCTGTTGAAAACTGAGGTATTGAAGCTGGGCGACTCATTGAGAGGGGTCGCGGCAGTGGTAAGCCGATCAAAGACTGACTTCTTTGGGACTTCTTGCAACGTCATTGTGGCATTGAAGCTCAACGGTGGGAGCATGGTCCCGAAGAATAATCCAGTGGTGGCCTGAGTTACCTGCTCCACTGGCATCTTGAAAAGAGAGGCCGCTTGGGGCCCATAAGTCACTCCTCCAGCAAGGACCGAGCGAGAGTTGCAGTTGCAGGCAGTGCAGTTTGAAGCCATTGATCTTCTGTTTTCTGCACGGAGCAAGACACCAAATCTTAGTACCTCGAATCCACAGGCAACCACAGCAAACCGCGATTCATTCACGAACACGACACACGAAGTGTGGAGTGGAAAGAGGAAAAGTTCCCACCGGGCGTGCCAGAATCTGTTCCCCTCCGAAAGACGCGCAAGACGGAATGTCTTGCCTGAGATTCGGGGCAGATGCTAATTGGTGCTATCCGTCCACCTCTCCGAAGATTCCAAGTTCATTTATGGCACCATGTATCAAAGGTTTAAACGGATGCGGCCGATGTAGCAGACTTCGTCAGATTCCCCCTCGTTTGAAGGGTTTTTGATTGTAGGGACGCTCTTCCCTGCAGGCGCAAGCCTTTGCAGTTAATTACGCTACCGCATCGCAGTAACAACTTTCTCCTTCTCCAGATGGTCACTTCGTGTCGTGGGTGTTTGTTTTGTTTATGGTTGCCCGTGGATTGTATACGGAGACTAATTTATGTCGTCGCCCGTAGGACGTGGATTAGTCCAAATCCGAATTTTCTTATATTTGGGTTTGGGGTTTTGGTTTGAGGATACATTAGCCATATTTGAGGCTAAGATCAACTCAAACGTTTGTTAAGGACACGTTAGTCTAATTTGAGACTAAGATCGACTTAACGAGATCGTTTAGATCCGACGAAAGAGCATTTGGGCTCTATTGTTCCAGTTTAGGGACATAGTGGTCCATTGAATGTATGGCCGTCGGGACCCGTCATCTCTCTGATGACGTTGAAGGATTACAACGACAGATTTCAGAGGAGTTCAGAGATGTACCCTTGAACCAAAGTTGGTTGGGAGACCTGTAGTCCAATTTGGCACTAAAGTCTGTTTGAGGGTTTAAAGATACGTTAGCCATATTTGAGGCTAAGATCAACTTAAACATTTGTTAAGGATACGTTAGTCCAGTTTGAGACTAAGATCAACTTAACGGGATCGTTTAGATCCGACAAAAGAGCGTTTAGGCTCTATTGTTCCAGTTTAGGGACATGGTGGTCCATCGCCAGTTTAGGGACATGGTGGTCCATCGCCAGTTTAGGAACATGGTGGTCCATCAAAATTTATGGTCGTCGGGACCCGTCACCTCTCTGACGACGTTGAAGGATTACAACGACAGGTGTCAAAGGAGTTCAGAGATGTACCCTTGAACTGGATGTAAATTGATTTAAGAGAGCAGCCGTGCTCAGTCAATTTAATTTGAGGACTTACGACCATGATTGGGCTAAGTCCAGTTGAGAATGTTCAACATTTTTATTTATATTTAGCCTAGTAGGCCTTTATTAGGGCCCTGCCCTTGTTAATAATGCACTGCATTTTATTCTGGCCTGTTAGGCCTTTTTGATTTGGGCTCTGTCCCTTTTAATAGTGCATAGCACTTTTGTTTGGTCTGATAGACCTTTCTTTATTGGGCTCTGCCCTTGCATTAATTAGTCTGACAGAGCGCCACGTGGCTTGTCAGGTGTTTTGCGCCAATTGAGGAGCGCAAGGCGCAAGTCCATGTGGAGGTGACACGTGTCACACTCAGATGAGCGCAAGCGCAGTGCGCTGCGCTGTTGCTCTGCTGATACGTGGCGCGCTCTGGTGAGTTGCGTCAATTTCAGAGAGCAATGCTCTATTTAAAAGCGCATAGCGCAAGCTGTTCTGGAGCTGACACGTGGCGCTCTCTGGTGGCTTGCGCCAACCCAAGAGCGCAACAGTGCAGATTTACAAGTGCAAGGCACTGTTTTAATAATTTGATCCAATTTTGGATTCAAGAAAAGAATCTTTAAGATTCCAGAACCAATGGTTCATCAAAAGGCAATGCCTTCTTTTTTATTATATATTTTTTTTATTTTTTTTTATTGAAGATCTTTGATCTTGTTCTTAGATCAATTATCTTTTTAGAAGAAATTCTTCTTTATTCAAAGGTTTTTACCTTTTCTTTCTCTGAGCTCTTCTCAAAATTTTCTTTAGAGGAGTTCTCTCTCTGTTGATGTGTTTTTCTCCTCTTTTTTTTTGGAATTGGGGTCTAGGCGCCTTTATATAGTGCCCATTAATTTGTTAAATTGGTTAGAGAGATCTTTCTCTGAGTGATTTGGGGATTTTTCTCCACCATTGGATCTTCGATCCAAGGGCTTCTGTTTTACAGAAGGCAATTTTCTTGTTTTTAACAAGATTGAGAAAGATCTTTCAGAATTTTAATTCTGTTTGGCGCAAACGCACCTGCGCTTGACACGTGTCGCGCAACTGCGCTGACACGTGTCGCGCAGCGCAGCGCAACTGTGCGAGCGCATCTGCGCAGACACGTGTCGCGCAGCGCGGAGCGCAGCTGACACGTGTCGCGCAGCGCGGAGCGCAGCGCCACTGCGCTAGCACAACTGCGCTGACACGTGTAGCGCAGCGCAGAGCGCAAGTCAGCTGAAGCGTTGCTTCTTTTATAGAGCCTTGCTCTGCTTGAGTGCGCTGCCTTGGGCGCTGCGCTCCCTTGGGCGCTGCGCTCCCTACGCTGGCGTGTCTGATTTTGACACATGGCGCGTTGTGCGCAGCGCAAGGAATCTGAAGCGTTGCTTCTTTATTTTAATTTTAATTTTCAAAACAGAGCCTTGCTCTGATTGGGGAAACAGAAGCGT
Organism: Agapanthus africanus; assembly: GCA_030015575.1. Lineage (NCBI taxonomy): Eukaryota > Viridiplantae > Streptophyta > Magnoliopsida > Asparagales > Amaryllidaceae > Agapanthus > Agapanthus africanus. The sequence goes on along the minus strand of JASDDO010000156.1, from coordinate 14,743 downwards.
TGCTTCGTTTCCCGCCTTGGAATTTGAACAGAGCTTTGCTCTGATTGGGGTAAACATCAAGTACTCATCCTAAGAGTTTTATCAACATATAATAGAGAGACAATAAGTGTACATATTAAGATAAAGAGCAACTAGATAGTATACTATCATGTCGAGCAAGAAAGTCCTCCCTATATATGTCCAAGCATCCACTATAATATACATCACATGTATAATAATGGCCTCTACGGCATACATATAACTAGTAATCTTTACCTCTCTTCTCCAACCACTGTCTGTACTTTTGCCATTGCTTCTTCATATGCTCTAGCGTTTGCAAAAGAAGAATGGTTCGTCCTCTTGCCCTGATGATTTGAATTTCCCCTTTATGCTCTTGCCTCCACCTCTAGTCTTCGACCTTCCCCTTTCACCGGCAAACAACCCTGATGAATTCTCTGATGGATTTAATTTCTTCACGATCTCATTGTTGAGAAGCATAGCTGTAACCTCCTCCATCTCGAGTGTCTCTTTCCCATAGAGAATTGTTGTCACCAAATGTTCATACGAATTTGGAAGCGAAGAAAGGAGTAAAAGCGCTTGGTCCTCCTCTTCTAACTTTACTTCAAGACATTGAAGATCATTTACCATCTTGTTGAATTTATTTAAGTGGTCATGAATTAGAGTACATTCCTTTATATATAGACCGTAAAGTTGTTTTTTTAAATACAGTTTGTTAGACAAAGAGTCATATACAAGCCCTCTAGTTTCAGCTATAAACTTGCTGCAGAACTTTCTTTCATGATATTGTACATCACGTTATCTGTCAAACAAAGCTCTATCGTGCACCGTGCCCTTTGATATATGTATTGCCATGTATCATCTGTCATGTATGTAGGTTTCTTACCGCCAAGAGCTTTCTGCCACATCAAGAAGTTCTGTTTCCTGTTAAATTTTTCCACCTCGAAATTGGTGCTATTGACCTTATTATCCGTCATCCTTAATTCCGAAGCAAAAAAAATTCCCTTGGATCCTTATGAACCAATTCAATAGAATCACAATCTAAGAAGATGAGAAGCGGGCACAAGCGTCATCACCCACCGTAAACTTAGATCAAAAAACTAAAGAACGTGTGGCTCTGATACCAGTTATTGACGCGCAGCGGAAGACAACACCAACCTTGATGGATTTAAACTAAGATCCTTTTTAACAGATAACAACTAGAACAATACAAAATCAAATAACACACACGAGATTCGAGGAAAAGGGGAGAACACTTTATTAGAACTTTAGAGAAAAAACCTTACAAGGGTTATAAAGCCTCTCCTTACAGATCTCCAACGAGATCTCCTTCTTTTTCTCTCTAAGTTCTTCTTGATGGCGCCTTGATCCCTTACGGAGCAGCCATTTCGTCTCCCTTAAACCTTATGATCAAGATTGCACACTTTAAATTTTAACCCTCGTATCGTATTTATACCCTATTACAAATCTGATATAAAATATGATCCTTAATTACGAAACTGTCCTCCAAAACTAGAAATTTTTGAGATAAACTCGAAACCGGATTTGCGCTTATCCCTACGACAGACGTCTGACCCTTTATGGGACAGACGTCTGCACCTGCTCTGCTCGTGAAGAAAAGCATCGCCAGACATAGGTCAGACGTCTGACACCCTTCAGCATGTCTGGCCGGAGAGTTATCAGACGTCTTAAGCTCATCGCTCAGACGTCTGCCTGCTCTCTGGAAATCTTGAACTTTACCATCAAACGTCTGAAGCACATTGCCTCAGACGCCTGACACTCTTCTGGAATCGTATGCAGTCTCGTAACATACAAGACATCCTTCACATCACTTACTCAATATTTATCACTCTTTTGTCCTTTCCAACTAGGTTTATATGGTGGAAAATTTCTTGACTGGTTCTCTTCTTTAAAATCTTTCTATTTTTTCTCTAAATACTTAGGTTTTACTGTAAACATATTTAAATCTTTCATAATTTTTGTGTGCAATGGTATGCAAAATATTGAAAAATCAAAAAAAAAATTTTAGGGGTTAAAAATTTCCTGATTTTCATTTGGTATTGCAAAAAATAAATATAGAAAAACCTAAGACAAAATATAAGTTTGAAAACTTTCGCTAATTTTAACTATATACCACCTAAGATATTAAAATTTTGGAAAAAACAAAAATTTTGCGATTTCCTATGCTATATATAGCATGCATAATATTTAAAAAATCATAAGAAAAAAGAAAATATTGAAACTTTTTAAAATTTCCCGATGTGTGCTACATGGCAAACAAAAAACACTGAAAAACAAAAAATAAAAAAAATCTTAAGATATTTGAAGATTTTACGATTTTCGTATGCTCTAATAAGCGAAATATTAAAAAATCATAGAAAACAGAAAATTTTGCGTTTGTTGAAAATTTAGCAATTTTCGTGTGCTTAGCATACAAAATATTAAAAATTTGAATAAAACAAAATATTTTTTTGTGATTTTTATGTGTTGCCAGGTGTTCCGGTCACATGAAGCCTTAGTCACTCCGACCAGATTTAGTTCTGCTAGGTTCTTAATAGCAATCAATGACCTTTTCTTTTTTTTACTTCAAATAATTTTTTGTCTTCTTGATATCCGGAAGTTCTCCAAAATCGTTTGAAAATAAAATATTGAAAAACTAAAGAAAAAAATTCTGATCTTTTTTTAAAATTTCAAAATTTTCGTAAGCTATATACAACATAAAAAATAATGAAAAACGAAAGAAAAATGTCACGCCCCGCTTCCCAAAATCCATAATACGGAGAGCGACGAAGACCAGCCGTGCTACCTACGGTAAGGAAAGATCCTTCCATAGTCACATAAGACTGTCTAGATTAACCTGTCAAAAATAAAATCCAATACCAAAAGGAATAATACTAATAATCATGCTGCAATGAAACCACAAGGAATACTAAAAATGGGTCCACTAGATAATTGATGCAATTAAAGATCTGATACAATAGGTTCGAAATAAAATAAGATCTAAAAGAGATACATAGGTCCTAATGTCCCATAAGAGCGCACATGCTAAAAGCTAAATAAAAAGGGTGAAAATAAACCTACGGTTACTGATCTTCAGCAAAGTCCTGATAGCCGCTCTGATCCTGCTCGGCCTGAAAACCTGTCTCTAAACTTGAGATGGCAAATCTCAGGAATGTCAGAACATCCCAGCAAGTACTCAACGTATAAAGTGTGTGTAGCATAATAACATGAATATATGAAAATAGTGAAGCCCGGTGCGCAAGAAAAACAGGTATATAAATAATTAGATGTATTAACACTATGAAACATGTATGTAAGGGGTCAGTTCATAACCTAATTGGTCATTAAAAGGTAAACTATCCTATCGTAAGCTCGAGTGTGTGCGTCAACCTCTGCAGGAATATTCCTAACCCAAGAGTGGTGCCCCAGGGGCTAGGAAACACGGGCCCAACTGTGGAATGAACAAGAGACCGCTATAGCCGGGTACGAGCTGTAAACATGAGACCGCTATAGCCGGGTACGAGCTGTAAACATGAGACCGCTATAGACCGCTATAGCCCGGTACGAGCTGTAAACATGAGACCGATATAGCCCGGTACGAGCTGTAAACATGAGACTGCTATAGCCCGGTACGAGCTGCCGGCATGGGACTCCTGAGATCCTGTTGTACAACGCACACTCAAACTATCCCAACACCCGCGTATTTATAGCTGCTATGGTAATGACTAGAGCACTAATTAAGAATGCTGAAAAGACTGGAATTGTGGTATGGTAATTGTATAGAGATGAAACTGGTAAATAATAGTGTGTCATGCTATGTCATGTAATTCAGCATCCTTATCAGCGATCTCGATCATAGAGACTAGAGTAATGAATAGTCAGGACTTGTCGGTGGTAATAGTTATCAGGTAATAGTAACTGCATAAAGGTGGTGTAAAAGCTGGTATGAGTCACAATTGTTATCTTTACCGTTAACCTTAATGTGGGTATATTAATCACAATCTGACTAGAAATACATATATGTGAGATAGGTTAACAACTTTCGAACTTTATTTGTAGTTAAAATAAATCTCATTTTAAGACCACGCTTGCTAATTTTTCTCACTTGCTACATAACAGTTTGCCTATATATATATTGTATAATATAACGAAAAAGATACTAACACATTTATCTTATATTCTAACAGTGCAGGAAAAATATATATATGCATATAACCACAAAGGAATGCCGATGTATATCGACCAAAAGTAAAGAAAGAGTACTTGCCTGGAGGATAAGGATCATGCAAGAACGATGTACGAAGATGCGAGGCACGAACTCAGCTGGGATTCACTTGGGATCAGAGTTATACGCTCTTCCTAGATTGATTTTGCCATAAGCCAACAATGTACCGCACTTAACATATGATTGTATATAACCAAACATGCACAATGAAATAAACATGTAATATTTTATTTATATGGATATAAATATAGCGACATATCATGCAGTAAGAGAAACTTGCCTCGGAGACGGGAAAACGCGACAATGGAAATGCAAACTCCAAACTTGATGTTAGGGAACATGGACTTGGGCTTGGCTCCGGCGATCTGGGCTTGCTGCGGCAGTGGTGACGTTGTCGTGGTCGAGGATGGTGATGTCGACGATGGGTTTTCCGGCGAGGTTTCACGGCAAGGCAGTAAGTTTTCTGGCGACGGCAGTGGGTGCGAGTTCTGCAGTGTCAGGTTCTGGTCAGGGTGTGCAAGGATCGAAGGAAAGAGAGAAGGAAGATAGGTCGTGGAGAGGGGTGAATCCGACGGGATCGGAGCTCCAGCGAGGAGGGTGCAGCGAGGATCCTGGGTAGGGTTGCAGTCGATGATGGTGGCGGTGGTGTCAGGAGTCGGAGGTGGTGAGGATCAAGAGGAAGAAGAGAAGGAGGTGGAGACGAGCGGTGGAGGCGAGGACGGCGACGACAAGGATCGGAGCTGCGGGTTCGGGCGTGCAGGGATCTCGTCACCGTGGGTTCGCAGGCGAGATTTGCAGCCGGGGAGAGAGGGAGAGGAAGAGGGAGTTGTCACGAGGGCGGTGGCGACGAGGGGTCGCCGACGGTGAGGTCAGGGTTGTGGGTTATCGGGTTGCTGCGGGGATGTGGGTTGCAGGGGAGAGGCGTCGTGGGGAGAAGAGAAAGGTGAGGAAGAGAGGAGGAGAAGGTCAAGGGTGGAGGCGACGAACGGCGAGGCGCGGGCGTGAGGCGACGGCGACAGAGAAGATGATGGGTTCTCGTCGGGGTCGGGGGTTCTGTGCTGGGGAAAAAGGCTCCGGTGTTGGGTTTGCGAGAAGGGAGAGGAGAGGAAGGAGAGGTGAGGGTGATGACGAGGGTCACCGGCGGCGACGGCGACGCGATGGTGAAGCTAGGGTTAGGGTTTTCGTGAGTGAGGCGGCGGGAAAAGAGAATGAAGGCGAGAGAAAGAGGAACAGTGGATAAGGTATATGGAAAGAAATTAGTAGGGGTGTAATATATATATAAAGAAAATATAAATGGAGAGAGAGAGAGAGCAGGAGATTGGGTGAGGGATTGTTAGGATCAGGATTAATAAAATATATTTTAAAATATATTTAGTTATATAAAAAGATCCTATGTACATAAAATCAACAGTTTACATAATGAATATAATATTATATATTTTGAGTTTTCTGGATAATACAAAAATAGTCCAAAATACGCCCGGGTCGGGTCTAAAATTACGATTTGAAAATTCGGATAACATGTGTGTCAACCAAAACCAAAAAGCGATGTACGGTTAAAGAAAATGCATACCCCCAAGAACAGATACACGTAGCGTGTACGTAGCGATCCAAACGAGTCTGTTTCACTACACGAGACGTGAACACGATGCACGGATGCTACCACAACGTCAAGGGTATGAGGCAGGTCATGCTAGGTATTTTCAAAATACATTATTTAATTATATTAAAAAATGCATATGCCAGATATAAAGCAAGTACACGGAACATATGCGAGCACGGATCCTCAAAACCAGCAGAGATAAAACGTGAACAAGAACTAAGACGGGTTTCAATCATGCGGGTCGGGTCGGATACTAAAAACAGATACCAGAACACTATCCGCACCCAAAACAAATAACACCAAGAAATAGCCACAGGAAAATAATCAAAGAGAATATGGTATAACTGAACTAGGGTGTTACATTCTACCCACCTTACAAGAAATTTCGTCCTCGAAATTTGAAGAACGAAAATACAAGGTCGCGAACTAATTACAAGGATCAAAGAAAATAGATGGGTATGAAAAATCAAGGATCAAGGGAGAAAATGAGGGTATTAAGAGTCACGGTTTGGGCTCGAAAAATCGGCATGTGAAAGGAAATCAAATCAGTGGAAACAAATTAAGAATAGAACTCTAAGTTACTCAAACAGAATGACGCATTGTAACCATGCCGCGGTACATGGGTACAATATCGTAATTCTATTTCAGTCGCCCGAATTCTACAATCAGAGTCAACGGAATATGCAGCATGACACACCGAGAGAAACCTAGACATGTGATTCTAACCTAAAAAGTCGGTAGAACCAAGACTAACTTTTAACGTTAGCCTGGCTCTGATACCAACAAAACCTTGTCACGCCTCGCTTCCCAAAATCCAGAATACGGAGAGCGACGAAGGCCAACCGTGCTACCTACGGTAAGGAAAGATCCTTCCATAGTCACATAAGGCTGTCTAGATTAACCTGTCAGAAATAAAATCCAATACCAAAAGGAATAATACCGATAATCATGTTGCAATAAAACCACAAGGAATACTAAAAATGGGTCCACTAGATAATTGATGCAATTAAAGATCTGATACAATAGGTTCGAAATAAAATAAGATCCAAAAGAGATACATAAGTCCTAATGTCCCATAAGGACGCACATGATAAAAGCTAAATAAAAAGGGTGAAAATAAACCTACGGTTACCTATCTTCAGCAAAGTCCTGATAGCCGCTCTGATCCTGCTCGGCCTGAAAACCTGTCTCTAAACCTGAGATGGCAAATCTCAGGGATGTCAGAACATCCCAGCAAGTACTCAACGTATAAAGTGTGTGTAGCATAATAACATGAATATATGAAAATAGTGAAGCCCGGTGCGCAAGAAAAACAGGTATATAAATAATTAGATGTATTAACACTATGAAATATGTATGTAAGGGGACGGTTCATAACCTAATTGGTCACTAAAAGGTAAACTATCCTATCGTAAGCTCGAGTGTGTGTGTCAACCTCTGCAGAAGTATTCCTAACCCAAGAGTGGTGCCCCAGGGGCTAGGAAACACGGGCCCAACTGTGGAATGAACAAGAGACCGCTATAGCCCGGTACGAGCTGTAAACAGGAGACCGCTATAGCCCGGTACGAGCTGCAAACATGAGACCGATATAGCTCGGTACGAGCTGTAAACATGAGACCGCTATAGCCCGGTACGAGCTGCCGGCATGGGACTCCTGAGATCCTGTTGTACAACGCACACTCAAACTACCCCAACACCCGCGTATTTATAGCTGCTATGGTAATGGCTAGAGCACTAATTAAGAATGCTGAAAAGACTGGAATTGTGGTATGGTAATTGTATAGAGATGAAACTGGTAAATAGTAGTGTGTCATGCCATGCCATGTAATTCAGCATCCTTATCAGCGATCTCGATCATAGAGACTAGAGTAGTGAATAGTCAGGACTTGCCGGTGGTAATAGTTATCAGGTAATAGTAACTGCATAAAGGTGGTGTACAAGCTGGTATGAGTCACAATTGTTATCTTTACCGTTAACCTTAATGTGGGTATATTAATCACAATCTGACTAGAAATACATATATGTGAGATAGGTCAACAACTTTCGAACTTTATTTGTAGTTAAAATAAATCTCATTTTAAGACCACGCTTGCTAATTTTTCTCACTTGCTACATAACAGTTTGCCTATATATATATTGTATAATATAACGAAAAAGATACTAACACATTTATCTTATATTCTAACAGTGCAGGAAAAATATATATATGCATATAACCACAAAGGAATGCCGATGTATATCGACCAAAAGTAAAGAAAGAGTACTTGCCTGGAGGATAAGGATCACGCAAGAACGATGTACGAAGATGCGAGGCACGAACTCAGCTAGGATTCACTTGGGATCAGAGTTATACGAAGATGCGAGGCACGATCTGGGCTTGCTGCGGCAGTGGTGACGTCGTCGTGGTCGAGGATGGTGATGTCGACGATGGGTTTTCCATCGAGGTTTCACGGCAAGGCAGTAAGTTTTCTGGCGACGGCAGTGGGTGCGAGTTCTGCAGTGTCAGGTTCTGGTCGGGGTGTGCAAGGGTCGAAGGAAAGAGAGAGGGAAGATAGGTCGTGGAGAGGGGTGAATCCGACGGGATCGGAGCTCCGGCGAGGAGGGTGCAGCGAGGATCCTGGGTAGGGTTGCAGTCGATGATGGTGGCGGTGGTGTCAGGAGTCGGAGGTGGTGAGGATCAAGAGGAAGAAGAGATGGAGGTGGAGACGAGCGGTGGAGGAGAGGACGGCAACGGCAAGGATCGGAGCTGCGGGTTCGGGCGTGCAGGGATCTCGTCACCATGGGTTCGCAGGCGAGGTTTGCAGCGGGGGAGAGAGGGAGAGGAAGAGGGAGTTGTCACGAGGGCGGTGGCGACGAGGGGTCGCCGACGGTGAGGTCAGGGTTGTGGGTTATCGGGTTGCTGCGGGGATGTGGGTTGCAGGGGAGAGGCGTCGTGGGGAGAAGAGAGAGGTGAGGAGGAGAAGGTCAAGGGTGGAGACGACGAACGGCGAGGCGCGGGCGTGAGGCGACGGCGACAGAGAAGATGATGGGTTCTCGTCGGGGTCGGGGGTTCTGTGCTGGGGAAAGAGGCTCTGGTGTTGGGTTGGCGAGAAGGGAGAGGAGAGGAAGGAGAGGTGAGGGTGATGACGAGGGTCACCGGCGGCGAAGGCGACGGTGACGCGATGGTGAAGCTAGGGTTAGGGTTTTCGTAAGTGAGGCGGCGGGAAAAGAGAATGAAGGTGAGAAAGAGAGGAACAGTGGATAAGGTATATGGAAAGAAATTAGTACGGGTGTAATATATATATAAAGAAAATATAAATGGAGAGAGAGAGAGCAGGAGATTGGGTGAGGGATTATTAGGATCAGGATTAATAAAATATATTTTAAATTATATTTAGTTATATAAAAAGATCCTATGTACATAAAATCAACAGTTTACATAATGAATATAATATTATATATTTTGAATTTTTGGCTAATACAAAAATAGTCCAAAATACGCCCGGGTCGAGTCTAAAATTACGATTTGAAAATACGGATAACATGCGTGTCAACCAAAACCAAAAAGCGATGTCCGGTTAAAGAAAATGCATACCCCCAAGAACGGATACACGTAGCATGTACGTAGCGATCCAAACGAGTCCGTTTCACTACATGAGACGTGAACACGATGCACGGATGCTACCACAACGTCAACGGTATGAGGCAGGTCATGCTAGGTATTTTTAAAATATATTATTTAATTATATTTAAAAAATGCATATGCCAGATATAAAGCAAGTATACGGAACATATACGAGCACGGATCCTCAAAACCAGCAGAGATAAAACGTGAACAAGAACTAAGACGGGTTTCAATCATGCGGGTCGGGTCGGATACTAAAAACAGATACCAGAACACTATACACACCCAAAACAAATAACACCAAGAAATAACCACAGGAAAATAATCAAAGAGAATATGGTATAACTAAACTAGGGTGTTACAAAAAAGACATTATTTTTTGAGATTTTTGAAAATTTTCGATTTTCATGTGCCATATCATACAAAATATTAAAGAAGTAAAGAACACCGAATTTTGTTTTTAGATTTCTGCGATTTTCGTTTGTTGTATCAAGCAAAATGGTGAAAACAGAAAAAATTAAAAAAATTAAGGTAATTTTGAAAATATTACAATTTTCATGCTTAATATCACAATTTTTTTTATAAACCGAAAGTTGTAAAACCAAAGTTAACAAAAATTGAGATCTTTTGGAATTTAGCAATTTTCTTATGCTATATAGTATGAAAAATATTGGAACTTAAAAGAAAACAAAAAATTTTGATTTTTTTTTATAGAAAAGTTCACGATCTTTATGTGAACAAGCAGATAAAACAAAAAATATTGAAATTCTTGAAAATTCTGCGATTTTTGTATGACATGTCATGCAAAATATTGGAAATTTAAAGATAACGAGTTTTTTAATTTTGAAAAAATCTCAAATTTCATGTGCTAAAGCGAAAAGAAAATTTTGAGATTTTTGAAAATATTGCGATTTCCGTATACTGCCAAGCAAAATATTGAAAAAATGAAGAGCACAAAAAACTTTCGTTTACTACCAAGCAAAATTTTAAGATTCAAAAAAATAAATATTGAAATATCGAAGAAAATTATTATTTTTTTGTTGAAAATTTCATGATTTTCATGACATAAGTAAAATATTGCAAAACTAAGAAGTAAAATATTGCAAAACTAAGAAGGAACATAGAAGTTTTAAGATTTTTGAAAATTACACAATTTTCATGTGGTAACATGCAAAATATTGTATACTTGAATAAAACAAATAATTTTAATATTTTTGTAAATTTCACGATTGTCATGTTTTCATGCAAAATATTCAAAAAGATAGAGAACAAAAATATATTGAGAGTTTTTAAAAATTTCTTGATTTTCATGTGCTGTGGCATGCATAAAATTATAAAAAAGGAAAAAACAGAAACTTTTGAGATTTTCACATGCTATATCATAGAAAAATTTTAAAAATTGAAAAAAGTAAAAGCAAAAATATTTATTTTTGAAAATTCCATGACATTCTGGCGCTATAACAAACAAAATATTGGAAAATAAAAAAAACAGAAATTTTAAAAATTACTCCATATTCATGTGCTAAAAAACATACCAAATGTTGAAAATCTGAAAAACGAAAAAAATTTGGAATTTTGTAAATTTTCATGACTCGGTTCTATATCAAGCAAAATATTTGAAAACACCAAAGAAAAAAGGAAATTTTGAGAATTTAAAAATTTCATAAATTTCGTATCATTAAGAGAAATGCCGAATTATCTCCAAGTTAATCATTCATATATTTCATAAATAAATATAAAATATTACAACTACAAATCATCTACCGACAAACTTTTAAATTAATTCAACTTTTCTTGACATAAAACTCCTTACCCACGCATTGCGCAAGTGCCCTAGTTCCTAAAATGTGTAAAATGAAAATAGAAATCAAAGGAAGATTTTATCATCATAAATAGGCAATAAGGACAAACAGAGGGCAAAGGCTTTTTTTAGTCCTTCACATGTTAAAAGCTGAAAACCCCGTACAACTGAACCCCTTCTATATAGAAAGGAGTAGTTTAATACACGTAGAATATTCTTCACTGACTGTTGCTAAAAACTAAATAACCTAACAGTTTCTTACTATATGAACATTAATCGACCTCTAGATTAATCAGCTACCGAAGTAGTACACACATTTAAGTTGACACTGTTGGATCACTCTCCAGACATTCAACTTGCACAAATCTCGAAGGAGGACCGCATAAGCTCAATACCACCTGTACTCGATTAAAAATGATTTTAGTCCTTAATTAAGATTAAGAGAGAGAAATAACCAAAGGGGCATTAGTTCATTTGACTTACTGGGAGAAAAACAAGCCCATGCAAAAACCCAAGGAGTACCAGTGCAAGGTACATTTGGAAATAATAAACCTGCAAGGAAATAAAAAGCAACACTCAGCTACAAAAGATGTTTGAAAAAGGAAAAAGAGAATATGGTGGAACAGAGGATTCAATCAAGAGACCACAAAGATTTCGGATCTTGCAAAGCGCAGGACAATGACTCCAACTAGCTTTGTCAATGTGATTCCACTGGGACAAAAAGAGAGAAATGTCAAAAGAATAATTCCACAGTTAATTTGATCTTTTCTGATGAAGATTGTAGTGATTGCACGAAAATGAAACATAATAGAAAAACCTGGGGAAAAAACAATCAATTAGTCGCTGCTATTCTTATGGTAATACATTTCATGAGCTGTTTTACGACTGATAAAGATTATATATGCAATGCGATATATTAACAAAAACAAAGAGTTCCAATTTTGTTATTCAGCCAAAATGATGATTGCTTCAACTTTCGCCTACAGGACAAGGTTCATAATCTGAGGAGGTTGCATAACACATTTCATGTACCTGAAGATGGAAGCACCCATAGTACTCAAAGCAGTCTTGGCCCGGCTTTTTCTATCCCCATAGCTTACCTGTGGAAACCAAAAAGTGCATTTACAATGCATTACTGCAGTCAACTATTATTAAAAAAGATTAGAGTGTTTCCTTGAGCAATATGTTTACTTTGAGTGATTCATCATCATCTAAGCCTTTTCCCAACAAAATGTGTCCCGCTATGATGATTTGGCATTACGGTGACAACTAAACCATTAGATCTTTATGTCTGCTCAGTACTACCTCCTATGGAGGTTTAAGGATATCACTGTGACAATGGGTGCACTCGGAAAAAGGAACCATACCCAAATTCATATCAAATATTAGACTTCCTAAAACTCAGACAAAAGCAATAAAGATATTTGAATATCCAATATATTAAATTTGTCAGTACCGTGACATATTAGATACCATATACTCAGCTTTTGTATCTGCACTTTAAAGAGCAAAAAGAAAACACGATGTCTGAAAAAACTGTGGGTGGATGTAATTTTATTATACCCCGCCCTTCTTGATATCTCAATCTTATCGTTGTAACCATAACCATGCTTCTGAAGCTTTGTTATTTTCCTTGATGATGACCTTTCTTGCTTTTTTTAGCTTCAACAGCACAGCAATTGTTGATGACCTTTCTTTCTTTTTTTAATAAAAAGAAAAAAGAAAAATAAAAGAGTCTAGGTACGAACTTCAAGCATAAGTTGTCAAAGGGAGTGGAAACTAACCGAGAAAGAATGTGTTATATGCACACAAAACTCAACAGCAATACCAATCGACATGACGAGGTTTACAACAGAAATGGCATTGAGTTGAATGTTCAGGATTGCCATGACTCCCTGCAAGATTAGTTATGAATTAGAGCATAGAAGATGAAGTTCATTATCATAAAATAAAAAGTATCAGAAATTAATCAGACAAATCTGGATATCTCACATATCGATCCATTAAACGCATACATAGTGTCAGTATGCTATCAGATATATAGGGTTATCTGTTAAAACTAAATGTTCAAATACCATTTTCAGAACTTCATCTGCAAACACTTAAATGATAAGTAAATACCAAGAAGAAGCATTCGTTGCAGGCTTCCAGTAATTGATTCATCCAACAGGATCTCAAATAAAGTCAAATGTTCTTTATAAGTATAAGGCCTCCCTAGATCCCATATTGCAGTTACAAACATGTTCAGGTAGTCTAAATTTTCTACCATGATAAAATGATGTAAATAATAAATGTTAATACTCATAAATGGCATCAAGAAAGATATATTACCATCATATCTATAACAATCATCGCCAATACTACTAAAATGATTGATGATGTCCATATGCTGCAGAAATAATTGACTTTAGATAGTTTCAACATGAAATAAAAACTGTACGATATTAATGCATGAAAGGAAGAAACCAATATGAACTTATGTTTCATAAAACATACCTGCAGGTAATGGCTAGGCAAACAACGAATACAGCCCCTGATAAAGTTTTGGAACATATGTCGGGTCAGGAAAGTTGGAATGTATTTAGCTGACTTATAGTGTTTTACAAATTCTTTTGTAAGAATTTAGCTGACTTATTGAAAAGTTTATGAATTATTTATAAAAAAGGATTATTAAAATCAATGCAAGTAATGTCTAATGGAGAATAAATGAATCTTAAAACAAATAAACTTATAAACGAAACATGAAAAATACGATGCAACGAAAATTAGAGAGTGGAAAATAATTGAGCAAGAATCCTTTCTACCACTTCCACTATTACATCCTTCCATGGACTGTCTAATTTAGTTCTGTTCCATAACCGGCAGTGGAACAATTGAAGGCATAGATGATACTGACAATGGTATTGGCATAATAGAAATATAGTCGCACTAAATTTTTTAGTCCAATGTCCTGAAGCTTCAATAAACGTTATTGCCTAGAGAATTGCTTCAGTATCTTCGATTAAGTGATAAAGAAAATAATTTGCAAAACAATGACCATCAATATTTAATATATAGCAAACATCAATGTTGTAAAGAACGGATTCAGAGATTGTTCGGTTGGCCGGCGAATAAAGAATATCCGGTTTATTCGGTGATCGGACATCAATATTTTCATATAAATATATAAATATTATATATAAAAATTCAAAAATATATAAAGATATAGAAAACTAATATACCTATAGCCTAAAGGAAAGGCGTCCGAACTAAATCGGAAGATTGTGGGTTCGAGTCTCGGTTGAGAAAGAAGAATAAGAAGAGAAAAATAAGGAGCGTGCGTGTGAAATAATAAGTATGGATTCTACTTGTTTTTTAATTAACTTGTGGATCCCATACTTGATTTTTTAGTTGTGTTTTTTGTTTTGGGCCTTGTTGAAAGTAAAAACCAAATGATGGGACTTTAAAGATAGTCTCACATCGAAAACAACAAAAAAAAATATGGGTATAAAATATAAAATGGGTGACGCCTCA